>JADBJO010002595.1:61125-66125 GCA_016801955.1 Conus betulinus | reverse complement strand
CTAACAAACTAAAAAAAAAAAACTGATGATGTGTCTAACCAAATGAGGTACAGAAGAAAGGAGGAAAAATCAAAGAGAGCACAAAAAAAAAAAAAAAAAAAAAAAAGTCCACGTGGCCGGTGATACTCATGGAATACAGAAAAAATCTATCCATATATGTGTACCATTCTAACCACTGTACCCTGCATGGTCACACATATTGAATGTGTTTGTTCCTGGTGTGCCTGGAGAAAAAATAAAGTAGCGTATTTGGGATGTGTTCGTTCTGTCTTCCAAGATTATTTCACTGTTAGAACGCTTTTTGTAGACTCTTTTCTTTATGTGTTTATATTGTTGTATGCAATCCTGCCACCTTCCTTCCTTCTCGTTTATATATTCATTTACATGCCCGTTTTGTTGAAACTACAGTCTGGTGTGTGTGTGTGTGTGTGTGTGTGTGTGTGTGTGTGTGTGTGTGTGTGTGTGTGTGCGTGTGTGTGTGTGCGTGTGTGTGTGTGTGTGTGTGTGTGTGTGTGCGTGTGTGTGTGTGTGTGTGTGTGTGTGCGCGTGTGCGTGCGTGTGTGTGTGTGTGTGTGTGTGTGTGTGTGTGTGTGTGAAAAATGAAGAAAAGCGAAAGGACAGACAGAGAACATCCACAACAAAGTAAAGGAATAGCTTCTACAGTGTGATGACGATTGAAAAGACAAAAAAAAAAACAAACACAAAAAAAAACAGACAGAGAGAGAACATTAACAACAAAGAAATAACTTCTGTTGCCCACCCCCCACCCCCACCCTCATTCCCCACCATCTGTTGTGTGTTGGAAAATTTAGATAACAAGAAAAAAGACAGAGCACATCAACGACAAGTGAAACAATGGCTTTGCTCCCCCCCCCCCCCCCCCCCCCCCCCTCCAGCTGCCCTTCTTCAACTCACCCACATTATCCCTCCCCTACCTCCCCTTCAACTCACCCACATCATCCCTCCCTTACCTCCCCTTCAACTCACCCACATCATCCCTCCCCTACCTCCCCTTCAACTCACCCACATCATCCCTCCCCTACTCCCCTTTAACCCACCCACATCATCCCTCCCCCTACCTCACCTTCAACTCACCCACATCCCTCCCCTTCAACTCACCCACATCATCCCTCCCCTACAACTCACCCACATCCCCTCCCCTTCAACTCACCCCCACATCATCCCTCCCTTACCTCCCCTTCAACTCACCCACATCCCTCCCCTACCTCCCCCCTTCAACTCACCCACATCATCCCTCCCCTACCTCACCTTCAACTCACCCACATCATCCCTCTCCTACCTCCCCTTCAACTCACCCACATCCCTCCCCTTCAACTCACCCACATCATCCCTCCCTTACCTCCCCTTCAACTCACCCATATCCCTCCCCTTACCTCCCCTTCAACTCACCCATATCCCTCCCCTACCTCCCCTTCAACTCACCCACATCATCCCTCCCCTACCTCCCCTTCAACTCACCCACATCATCCCTCCCCTACCTCCCCTTCAACTCACCCACATCATCCCTCCCCTACCTCCCCTTCAACTCACCCACATCATCCCTCCCCTACCTCCCCTTTAACCCACCCACATCATCCCTCCCCTACCTCACCTTCAACTCACCCACATCCCTCCCCTTCAACTCACCCACACATCATCCCACCCTTACCTCCCCTTTAACTCACCCACATCATCCCTCCCCTACCTCCCCTTCAACTCACCCACATCATCCCACCCTTACCTCCCCTTCAACTCACCCACATCATCCCTCCCTACCTCCCCTTTAACCCACCCACATCATCCCTCCCCTACCTCACCTTCAACTCACCCACATCCCTCCCCTTCAACTCACCCACATCATCCCACCCTTGCCTCCCCTTTAACCCATCCACATCACCCCTCCCCTACCTCCCCTTCAACTCACCCAGATCATCCCGAGGTTTGAAGGTGCTCTCCACCTGCTTGACCTTGTCCTCCTCGGAGAACTCGGTGATGACGTGCGAGTATTCCTCGCCCAGCCCGGAGTCGGTGGACTGCTTGGAGGTGGCGGAGAAGCCCCGGTCACTGTCCATGGAGCGGGGGAGTCATCCAGGGAATCGCAGGACCCCATCAGGTCCTTGGTGTTGGCGGAGCGGGGTCGCCGCTTCGTGTGGGACGAGGTTCGCTTCACCTTGTTGCCGTGTTGGTCCAGGTCGAACTCTTCGCCCAGGACGTTGTTTCTCATGCTGGTGCCTCTCCGGGGCTGTGTCAGGGATTTGTGTTTGGGTTCGGGGGTCTGGGTGGCTCCCACCTTGCCCTCCACTAGACGGGTGTTGTCGCGGGAGACGGAGGATGGTCCCACGGGCTGCACGCGCACTGTTTTGGAATTCTCGCACCCCATGATGAAGGACTACAAAAACGAAAGGCAATTTTCACGACTAAGTTCAAACTCTAGGTTCAGTTTTTCAGCCTGTTGTTCTGGCGAGCCGTAACGCGCTAGTCAGTGTTTCTCTTACAGGTTTGTCCAAGCACACCTTGTCATTCTCTTCTTCTTGGTTTGTTCTTCTTTTAGTTTCGTTTGTTGTTGTTTTCTTTTTCTCCCTTTGGTGAACGGTTCGTTGTTTCTCTTCACCAGTCAATGACTCCACTAAAAAAAAAAAAAAACTGCACAGGTTTCAGGTCTTAAACTTCACAGTCGTTGGGTGGAGCTCTCAAATTTTGTCAAGTCAGTTCGCCGGCTGTTATGGTAGTGTTTCTTGCTGACGGATGTCAACAAACGGAGCCAAAACACACACCGTTCCCTGCCTGAAACTCCCCGCTGGTGTGCACAAGGTGCGGGGAAAGCGAACCCAAGCCGTCTGCGACGAGGGCAGCGCAGTTCCAATCTTTATCGCTTGGTGCCGCGGCAGTATCTACGTAAATACGGCCATTGTGCCCTGGTCGTCAAGCGTTGTTAGGGACGCCTGCCGGGGCAGTTTAGGCGCTGCATGCCCCGTTACACCTCAGGGGAGATCAATCGCTCGATACACTAGGCTGGTTACAGTTCGTTGTGAATGACGAATTGTGCAGGCTGATCGGCGTAGGCGCCTGAAAGGTTATACTTTATGTTAGATATGTTTATTGGACATAAAGTCTGGTGTTTACACAACTGACGCACATGATACTAACTGTCAACGATTTTGCCACTGATACATTTGTCATGAACATGCCCTGAAGTTTTGTACGAATTGTTGGTTTTATATGATTAGCAAAGCCACTCCGGAGTTATGTAAGGTGTGCACGTCCCAGATACCAATACAGAGACTTAAAACAGCGTCATTAAGAGTGACATCACATATACCGATAAATAGGTATTTCTGACGTTGTTTTTCTAGTTTCCATCGAAATACAACAGCAACGAAAGACAATGTCCGTTTGCTGTCCTCTTCCATCCACACCTCCATTCTTCCATCTCAATCTCTCCTTCCCCCCCCCCCCCCCCCCCATCCCCTCCCCCCCCCCCTCAATAAAAAAAAACAACAACAACAAAAAAAAAACCCTCTCAGCATCCAAAACACTATTGTTCAATATACTGCGCAAGTGTGATGATTTGGTTGTACCTGAGCACGATCTTTGAACACCCTCTCTCTCTCTCTCTCTCTCTCTCTCTCTCTCTCTCAGACCCACTATTCCTCTTTCTACGCTTGCACTCCCTGCCTCTTTGCCTACCAGAGACGGCAACCTGATCAGTAGTCAAGGCGCGCGGTAACTGAAATGTCACAAGTTCAAGCGCCTATGCCTGTGGCCCGTCTCGCCCCTCGATCGCTCGCTGAGCCGTTCCTGTGATCGTAGCTGTCAATGCTGGGGTCACCGCGGGTCGTGACCTCAGGTGTTGATCTTACCTGTGTGGGGCCTTGCTTGTGTGTGTGGAACACTTCCGCCCGCATTCGCCGTGACAGGGGTGTTTGAAGGAATGAGAAACTAGAATGAGCTAAAGGAAGACTGAAAGAGAGAGAAGGTTGTTTGAAGGAATGAGAAACTAGAAAGATCTAAGGAAGACTGAAAGAGAGAGAAGGTTGTTTGAAGGAATGAGAAACTAGAATGAGCTAAAGGAAGACTGAAAGGTGGAGAAGGAGATTGAAGTTAGGAAGGAAACTGACAGGAAAAAAAAACAAAGAAAGGAAAGGAACATGGAGAAGCACAGGATGAATGGCTGGACAAAGGAACAATGAACAGATGAAAGAATAGTTGAAGGTTTACGCTGATGTCAGTCGTGCGAGTGAGCTGACTGATGAACGATATACGTTTGGTTGTGTGTGGATCTGACTGTAGTGAAATATATGTGTAGTGAAAAATGCCTCTATGCAGGCATGTTATCTGTCTGTCTGCGTATGCAGTGTGTGTGTGTGTGTGTGTGTGTGTGTGTGTGTGTGTGTGTGTGTGTGTGTGTGTGACGTACGTACGTGCATGTGTGTATGTGTGTGTGTGTGTGTGTGTGTGTGTGTGTGTGTGTGTGTGTGTGTGTGTGTGTGTGTGTGTGTGTGTGTGTGTGTGTGTGTGTGTGTGTGTGTGTGTGTGTGCTCGCGCATTTGCGTATGCATGTATGAATGTATGTATGAAGATCTGGATGCGTGCACGTGTGTGTGTGTGTGTGTGTGTGTGTGTGTGTGTGTGTGTGTGTGTGTGTGTGTGTGTACGAATGTGTTACAATACAGATGAGTATCCGATATGATTCACAATCGCCACGAGGTAAATTGCAATTGCAACTGGCACCGAGATGAATAAGAAACCGGCAACTGTTCCGGTGTAATTCTGAATCGTACTGGTGCATATGACAACTGTGAATTCGCATCGCGACAACTGGCACTGGCACCACGGCCTTCAGTCAATTCCAGTCATGGATGCTGACAACGAAACTGCTCACTCTGGGCCTCATCAGCATTGTCAATATTGGATTATTAATGACAGTCTATTGATTTGGGGAATAGACTAAAAGCAGACATAGACTATATGATCTAAGAGTAAAATGTAATAAAAGAAGA
>JADBJO010002595.1:42500-45192 GCA_016801955.1 Conus betulinus | reverse complement strand
GCCTTTTCTAAATCCAGCCTGAGCGGTAGGAATATGTCCATTTTTTTCACAATGATAAGTAAGTCTATTTAATACAATTTTTTCCATTAGTTTACCAGTGTGAGAGGGTGAGAGCGATAGGACGATAACTATTAATATCAGAGTTAGGTTTGCCCTGCTTGAGAATGGGCACAATGACAGAATCTTTCCAAACAGATGGAGTCTTCCCATCTATCCAACATTTTTTTATAATGGTGTACAGAAATGTTGTAAAATTGATTGGAAGGTTTCTTAACATTTCGTTTGAGACTGCGTCTAAACCAACTGAAGTTTTCTTTGTTGACAATGACGATATAGCATTTCTTAATTCTTCTAATGTTATTTCTGCATTTTAAATAATGTTCGTTGTTTTTTCCTCTGGGTCAGAATAGATATGGTTATTTGACTGGTCTTCCCTCAAAGTTCTGCACTTTTCTGAGAGACTAATTTTGGAGCTATTTTTTTGCAAAAAAATCAGCAAAAGTTCAGCTTTTTGAGCTGATGTTGGGAATTGTTCATGCCCTACGGTGATTGGATAAGCGGGTAGAATGTATTCCTTGTTTCATTTCGTGTATCTTTGTCCATACCTTTTTTAAAATCTTTGTTATCATTAACTTCATTTACACAAAATGATGACCAGTAATCGTTTTTGGCTTTTTTCTATAATCCTAGTACTTTCATTTTTTTGCCCGTTTCATGGGGAGTAAGTCATCTACTTTTTTTGTCTTTTGCGTGTATTTTGAACTTTGATTTCTTTTTATTAACAGTTTATTCTGTGTGTGTGTGTGTGTGTGTGTGTGTGTGTGTGTGTGTGTGTGTGTGGTGTGGTGTGTGTGTGTGTGTGTGTGTGTGTGTGAGATGAACAAAGAACTCCCGCTAAATGTTACAACTACTGTTCATGGAAACTGTTTTCCTATACATGCGTGTCACATCCGCTTTGTGTCTTTGAGCGCACCAGTTCCACTCACGGAATGATTGTCGTTCAGCTGACGATTCTACTGTGTGATAGTGAAGGTAACAATGGAGGGGTGAAGGACATGTGGAAAAAAAAATTTCTGATGTCTTGTTTTTACAAGATAACAATTATAATGTTTGTGTCGAATGTGACGTTGGTTATATGCACGGCAAGAAGCTGCATCGAAGCTGAGATATTTCTGCTTTTTTTTTTCTCCCGGAAACTGTCTCCTCATTGGTGGCCAACTGCTATGGCCCTTGCCTGTTGTACAGGAGGTCTACACAGATGACAAAGATGTTGAGACACTGGACTGTGGACAGGATTCGTCTTTTCTGTACTGTAGGTATTCCAGGCTGCCACCTGATCGTGGTCCTTGTGGAGAGTTTGCGAGGACGAATGGAAAACTACTCCTCTAAACACAGTAGGTCCCCCATGTTCCCAGGCTCAAACCATGTTGTTTGGCCAAGTTCTGATCAGCTGCTGTATGAAGAGATAGTCATTCTCGATAATCCAACTCGCAGGCATGAGGAAGAGTAGTCTGTAAGTGGATGTTTCTCTTCTTTGGCAATCCTGGAACTTAACGTCCCCTTTCTTTCTTTCTTCCTGACCCAGTCCCCCCACCCCCCCACCCCCTTCCCCTCTCCCTCTCCGCCCTGTTCAAGACCCACAGAAAATCTGTTGAAGGACATTTTTTTACCCCACATATCCATAATTAATACGGTCTAATTCATTTAAAAAGTAAGGCAACTTCTGTATTTGTTTGGCATGCAAAAAGCGTTTATGGGGGTTTCTTATTTACATTCCTTCAAATCGTTGACAGAAAGAAAGTCTGGCGGACAGAACGCAGGATTGAAGGCGAGTGAATAGTCAGCCATAAGTCTGGGTCCCTAACTCAGGGTTGACCTTATCTCCTTAGACATGCAGTTTTATGCTGTGTAAGTAAACACCAGCGGAGCTGAAACGCTCTTGCTTCACTGATAGGCAGAGCGCTGGATTCGTGAAATAGTAGGGTCAATACCCCAAACCACGGGCTATGTGAAATGAAAGGTAACTAGGTCTGCTCCTAAGCTTGTGACGATCCTGCCGCTTTCACTAATGAAGAGATTACTCGGATAGTTTTGTTGTTGTTGTTTGTTTGTTTGTTGTTTTGTCAGTTGATGGCCATTGGTATCTACATTTAAGAGAAGAGAGAGAGAGAGAGAGGGCCCAATATATCATAACGAGGGTGCCAGCCTGGCTCCGGTGAAAAGGGCACCGAGTTCGCTGGCAGACGTTGCTGGTTCGAATCCCACTGTCACCCAACACTTTAAAAAATGATATTTTGACTGCCCATCTCAAAGTGCTGTTGTTCTGGTGGCACAGTGTACTGTTACTTAGTTCGCTTCCACCCCCTCCTCCCTCCTCATCCCCAAAAGGGTTATCCTCGTTCTGTGATACTGTGTTGTGTGGGTGTGAACGTTAAAACTAAACTAACCAATAAATGTAGGGAAGTGGAGCATCGATCTCACAGTCAGACGTTGCAAGTTCGAGTCTATTTGGTACAAAGCATAACATGCGCCTTTTTCGTTGCTCCTGTTGACGCATTTCGTTCTCAGTGGCAAAATCAAGGTGGCTTGTGGTAGACCCCACCATTTTCTATATACACAGGTCCTCTATAGCTGTTGTCTGTCAGGTATTCATGTAGTTTCATGTAGTTACCCAAGTGTCATACCTATGAAA
>JADBJO010002595.1:15000-35000 GCA_016801955.1 Conus betulinus | reverse complement strand
TGTCCCTCAGCAGGTCGCCCAGACCCTCCCCTGTGGCTGCACCCACCACACAGCCACACCGTTACCACCGGCTAGGGGGTGGACCATGCTCACGGCGGGAGTCAGAGAAGCAGCAAGGGTGGTTGTGCGAGCGCGCGCGCACACACACGCGCACGCACATACACACACACACACAACACCACACACACACACACACACACACACACACACCACACACACACACACACACACACTTACTTTGATAAAATTGAACGAGATCCAAGCAGGTCTTGAAGGTCCTATGGCCGATGTAGCAGGTCCCATTACTCTTTGTCTGAATCTTGTAATGCCGAACGCTTATGTCCCCTGTCCTCGGGTTTGTCTTGCCTCTCAGTGACAGAACATGCGCATCTGTGAGAGAACAACAACAACAACACACTGACTGACTGAAACCAACTCAAGGTTGTACTGACGACAACAACAACAACACACCACACACACCACACACACACACACACACACACACACACACACACACACACACACACATACACACACACACGCGCGCGCGCTGCACGGTAAACAAGCCGGCCCACTCACACACGCACACACACACACACACCACACACACACACACACACACACACGTAAACAAGCTGCACCCACCACACAGCCACACCGTTACCACGGGGGGGGGGGGGGGGGGGGGGGGGGGGGGGACCATGCTCATGGCGGGAGCTCAGAGAAGCAGCAAGGGTGGTTGCGCGGGGGGGCGCGCGCACACACACGCGCACGCGCACACACACACACACACACACACACATACGCACAACACACACACACACAACAAACACACACACACACACACACACACACACACACACACACACACACACACACACACACACACACGCACGCACCACACGCACGCACTCACGCACACAAACAAGTCGGCACACACACACACACACACACACACACACACACACACACACACACACACACACACAAGTCCGCACACACCACACACGCACAGGCCCGCGCACACACTCACACGCACGCACGCACACACACACCACACACACACACACACACACACCACACACACACACACACACACACACACACACACACACACACCACACACATTTAAAAGACAATGTAAGACTAAACCTGTCACGATTCTAAGCCTATTCAAATCGATTGAAAATATAGTTCTCATGAAAACTGGTAGACAGAATGAAACAGAGCGTCGTCTACATACGCTTGTGTCAGGGACTCTTTGCAGAATAGAACTTGATAGCATCCTTTCTTGTCATTCTCGTTCGTATTATTTGTCAAACGCGCAAAGGAAACAACAACAGCAACAACGACGACGACGACGATGATGACAATGACAATGACGACGAGAAAAACCATCACCACCACCACCACCACCACCACCACTACCACAACATCAACAATATTCAGAACGTGAGATTCTGTGGCCCTTCGTGCTTTCCCTGTCAAAGTAACCTCAGTTTCTACTCCTTCTCCATCTCCCTGCCCGTGGTGAGTTCCTGACAATCTTGTTGCTATAGCAACTCCATGACAACGGCCGTTGCATGGACCTGATGGCGCATATCCAAAGGAGCTCACTCTCGGCGCCTCTGCCAAGCAAGCGGAGCGAGGTTGTCGTTATTTAGAGACTTAGAAGCTGTTCTCCCACCTCTGTTAGACCAGAATAGGCACCACTGAATCTCTTACTGAGGTGAACACAACAGCAGGGCAGCGTCTCCTTAAGCGGGTTGCCCTATGGCTATCTGATATTGATTGCTCCTTGGTTGACCACCACAGCTAGGGTTTAGATGTCACAAACTAGGTGTGGCTGTCTTATTGAGGGAGCAGCAATGAGCGGCGCGAGAAAGAGTGGGTGGATTCTGATAGTCTGTGAGGGGCACAGAATACCAGACACCAACAGTGACGAAAACGGATCTGAAACATTGATTTCTGGGGAGAGAGAGAGAGAGAGAGAGAGAGAGAGAGAGAGAGAGAGGGAGAGAGAGAGGAGAGAGAGAGAGGCAGAGACAGAGAGAAGGGAAGAGACAGAGACAGAGAGAGAGACAGACACACACAATCATATACACACACAACATACACGCGCGCACGCACGCACGCACGCACGCGCACACACACACACACAGAGGGAGACAGAAAAGACAGAGACAGAGGGAAAGCAAATAAAAAAAAAAAGCAAGCAAAGAAAGGGGGAAACAAACAAACAACAAAACAACAAAGCTTGCTTGAAAGAGTCTATGCAGGACAGACGGACGGACGCAATGACAGCCACTGACCTGGACAAGTCTCGCTCATACGGGATGAGAAAGGAGCCGGCGGTGGGCACGACGGTGACCTCAGTGCACGCTCCGATTCCTTCCGGGTTCAGTCCCCCGAAATACCACCTGAAAATGGTGTGACACAAAATACAGTGACAAACACACACACACACACACACACACACACCCACAACACACCCACACACACACACAACACACACACACGCACGCACGCACGCACGCGCATTCACGCCGCAAACCGCAGCACACACACACACACACACAACACACACACCACACGCGCGCGCGCGCACGCACGCACGCACGCACGCACGCACGCACCAAACACACACACACACACACACACACACACACAGAGGATATCCTTTCACATCGAGAGATATATATCACTACTTTGCTCAGTGTTTTCCCGTAATTATGAAAGTAACCGGACACCACTTTACAGGACATCTTCCATGAAAGATTTTTCATATTTGTCGATACATGCAGCTTCTGCACCCCCCCCCCCCCCCCACACACACACACACACACACACGCACACACACGCACGCACACACGCACGCACGCACGCACGCACGCACGCACGCCACAACACACACACACACACACACACACACACACACACACTCACACGCACACACGCACAGCATATCCTTTCGCATCGACGAGACTGCTATCACCACTAGGCTCCGTGTTTCCCGTAGGATAGTAACCGGACACCACATATTACGAGGACATCTTCCATGAAAGATTTTTCATATTTTTGTCCACACACAACGCACACACACACACACACACACACACACACAACACACACACACACACACACACACATATATATATATTATATATCTATACACATATACATATACATATATATATATACATACACGCACGCACACACACACACACACAGCCACACACACACACACACACACACACACACACACACACACCCAACCACACACACAGAGAGTATCCTTTCACATCGGGACAAGACGTAGGCCTTTATGATGAACAACATAAATTGACAAAAATAAAACAGTAAACGAATCTCTCTCTCCATCGTCTCTCTCCTCTCACCAACCTCCACTCCCTTTCCTCGTCCTCCCGTCTCCTTCCACACTCCTCTCTCTCTCCTCCTCTCCTCTCTCCTCAGGTCTCGGACTCTCGTCTCCTCTCCATCCTCTCTGTCTCGCCATCTCCTCGCTCCTCTCCTCTCTCTCTCCTCTCTCAACTCACGCGGGTAGTCTTCGAGCTGGAAGGATATAGGTTGGCGGGCGGCAACGATAGTTGCTGGGCACGGGTAGCCGGGGCCCTGGACAGCCGTCCGTCCCAGGCTGGGCGGCCCTCGCACACCCAGAATCACCTGTCGGCTGGGGTCCACCTCCAGTCAGCTCCGGCGCTCCCCTTCAGGAAGGACAGGTCCCCTGCCACTTCGGAACTGTAGTCATGCAGGGCGCTAATCACTCTGCTTTCCCTGCCTTGATACGTACCACTACAGGTGATTAGGAAGTAAACAGGCCAAGGCTTCCCGGGGGATTTGTCCCTGTCCGGTCACACTATTACTCGGTAAGCGAGGGTTTGGTCTCGTAATGCATCACTTTCCATAAATAATTCATGACAGAAAAAAAAAAAATAAAAAAAAAAAAAACCGCTTAAATCACCGGAACCGTCACAACCCTGTCCCTGAGATAAAACCGCTAGACACCTGCAGAGTTTGGTCATGACATTTTGTGGGGCGCTCGAAAAGAGAGAGAGAGAGAGAGAGAGCAGAGAGATAGAGAGAGAGAAGTGTAGGTTTAAATAACTGATGGTATACGCCAAATGGAGCCTTGTGACTGGGTGTGGGAAGGGTATGTCGGGGCAGGTGTCCTGTGGGGGCAGCGGATGTGGGGGCCCAGCAGCTGCGTGGGCGCCGTGCGAGGATAGCACTAAGAGGCTGAGCATGGATGGTAAGAGAGAGACACAGCACAGAGAAGGAGACAGAGACCCTGTAGATACCAGAAATGAGCCAGAAAGTAGAAAAGGAGCGTGGGGGGGGTAGAGTGGGAGGGTGGTGGGAGGGGTGCGTATGTGGACATGTTAAAAAAGATGTGATTCTACTTGGGCTCGGGTGGTTAGGCCCTTTGCATTCCGTGTTCTCTCTCTCTCTCTCTCTCTCTCCTCGCGTCCCCGCTACCCCGGAAAAAAGGCAATCCCGGTCGGCTCTTCTCAGCCACTCAACCCCAGCGCCTCAGCAAAAAAAAAATCCAAATCGGCAAAGGCGGGCTCCCCTTCGCGTCCTCCGGTCTCACTACCAAAGGAAATCATCTCACTCCACAAAAAAAAAAAAATCAGGGAAAAAAGCGGTCCGCCTCTCTCCGAAAATTAAGGCAAGGAAAGAGGAGGGAAGAAAAAAAAAAAAAAAAAGAAGAAATAGGGTACGTCAACGGAACGTCACCCTTGTTGGATAAGGTGTCCATATAATTCACGTCTTAACTTTAGTTTCCTCCTTGGAAATGTGGAATGACAGACTTGGAATGTGTGTGTAAGGGAAGGTGATGATAAAGAATGGTGTGATGCGTGTTGAGTAAAGTGAGGGGGGAAAAAAGCTCAGTAAGGTGGTGAATGGGTGTTGTGGGTGTGTCGGTTGTGTGTGTGTGGGTGTGTGTGTAGTGATCAGAGAGAGAGGGGGGGGAAGTTTGTGTGGTGTAGTACAACTGTAGTGCTGAAGTCTGGTGATAATAAAAAAAGTGATCCGATTTGGGGGTGTGTGGTGTGTGTCTACTGTGTGTGTGTATTTGTTGTATGACTGTGTGTGTGTGGTGTGTGTGTGTGTGGTGGTGTGTGTGTGTGTGTGTGTGTGTGTGTGTCCTCCCCAAGCGAAGTGGAGGCGTGTGGTAGGTAGGGCCTACAGCGCACGGTGTATGGGTGTACAAGCAGGTATATGTGGTATATGCACTGAGTTAGTAGTGTGAGAGTGTAGGTACAGCGGGGGGGGGGGGGTATTGTTTTACGAGACTGAGGCAAAGCAACACAGACAGACGACGAGGGAACAGACATACAGTACGTACCAAAGGGGGGGGGGGTGCAGTCGCGCATGCAAAAAACATACATCAAATAACAAGTCATAGTGACAGACAGACATACAGACAATCACTCAGACAGACCGACAAAGAACCGTGCTACTTCTCGGACATAACACACAGGCGTGGTCGATCGGTATTAGGAGCCGTTACCGCCGCCAGATTGACCCCGACGAAGACGAGATGGAATGGCGTCAGAGAGACGGGCAGACAGATGTGATTTTCTTTTTTACCGGAAAGGCAGCACAAGGGTGAGCCTGAAGTTCTCCGTCCCTGGTGGGGTCTAGGTGATGAGTGATGGGGTCCTTTGGAGATGGACCGGTTTGTTTACGCCCACTCCTCCTCCTCCCTCGCCTCCCTTTTCTGCTCCCTCATTGCGCCGCCATAGGTAACGTTACGTTTCCCCGAATGCGCGCAACCCATCGCTCGTTCTCGGCCCGTGTGTCTTCCCAGGCTGTACGTGGAACTGTTCGCTCCGGACCCCCTGGCTTTCACTGTCAGTGTCGAGCTATGCGGCTTCTTCTGGTCTCTCTCAGTCCATGAAGATCTGTGTTCAATGGAGAACCCAAGCCAAATCAAATTTAAGTTACAGTGATTTTCTCGGAGGGTTTGGCCACCGAGCAAGGTTTCGTGGCACTGAACGTGTGAGTGTAAAAGGGTAGAGACGCGTAGGGAAAGTATGAACTGGGTGGTACAGTGTCCTGAGACATGCTGCCGTTGATTGGTGCTGTGAAAGAAACGAACCCAATATCATGGAATGGGCGGTAATGTAAGTAGAAAAAGAGCTCCGTTTTTTTTGCTTTTAGCTGCCTAAAACATAAATAAATAAATAAAAAAAATGAAAATGAAAAACAAAAACATTCCATCTCATCTTGCTGGAAATTTCATGGATTTCACACGAACGGAAAATAGTAGAAATCTGAACGTTTGTTTTGTCTTGTTTGTTGTTTTTCATTTAAGTTCCGCGCATGCTTCGTCGCGCGTTGCCGCCTTTTTTTGTTGTCTATCCCATTTCATCTCTCTCATCTCTCTCTCGAGCGGGTCCGGGCTCCCTCTCTCGGGTTCTCTCCTTCCTCGGTGGGGACTCTCGGCGGAATCTCCGGCGATCTCGGGCAAAGTAGGTTCTCTCCGGTCATCTCTCTCACACACAACACACCCCGGCGCGACCAGTTTTATACAATATATATTAGGGGGGTACTACACTATGTTCTCATTACAAAACAACAACACAATACTAATATATATATATATATATCTCCCCGAAAAGTGCGTGTGGTTGGTACATATATATATAGCAGTAATATATATATTGTATGGACTGTGTGGGGGTTTGTTGGATCAGTGAGAGGTTTGTGATGATGTGAGCGTGGTGTGGGTGAGTGGAAATACATAGTGTGGTGGCGGCCTGGGGGGGTGGGGTGGGGGGGGGGTGTGCCTGGCGAGAGGTGTGGGGTGTGATGAGATCATTAATAGTGGAGATATAATAGATAGAGAGAGGGAAAAAAAGCAAAGTGGTCGAACTTGTGAAAAGAAAACTAACTTAAAGACCAAAACCAGTGTCTGCGATCCAGAACTTCTAACTATTTTCCGCGTGTGGAACTATAGATATATATATAGAAATATCTACATATATATAACGATATAGATATACACACATATTGGTTCATGCATATATATATATAGTAATATAATTCTATAAGGTATAATATATTCTATATAATATAATATATATACAAACCCAGCCTTTTGATCCTGGGATAGACATCATTACCATTCTTAACACCCGAAAAGTGCATGGATAGTCGACGTAACCACTTTCCGGGGGGGGGGGGGGGGGAAAAGGCTTTCACGGTGTACACAGAACAGTCAGTTGTTCGAAATACCGTAGTTCGCGTGACCTAAGGGAGTTTATCTGTTGAGGTGAGTGTGTTCAATCCCGCGCTGTTTGAGGGGGTAGGGTGTGTCTCCGCCCGCTTTGGGAGCTACACAAAGCTTGGTGCGTGTGAAATGACAAATCTGTGGGAGTTTAAGAAGCCTTTATCAGGCCCCATATCACCCTCGTCAAGCACATACTAGATAAATTATTCATAATCAACTACGCGTCGGACTGCAGATATGTTGTTTTATCTCCCCTGTTTCGTTCAACTCTAAGACATAATCGCCAAGTTTTGTTGTATAATTGAATATATATATATATATTTCATTCATATACATCTTGTGGTTTGGTGGTTTGTGTGTGTGGTGTTTGTGGGTGTGTGTTCTCGCGCGCGCGCGCGCGCGCGTGTGTGTGTGTAAAACAGCCTTGGATGCATGATTTTCTCAAACTGTGGTAGGGCAGAGCACATGGTGGGGGGCATGTGGGTCAATTTCTCAAACTTGTGGTACACATTTATCTATTTCTATTCCTCCTCAAGCACCCAATTCATCTCAATCCTCTCATCTCCAAACGAGTCAACCCATCCCCTCAAGTCCCACCGGCACTGTAACTGAGCTTTTTTTTGTTTTGTTTTCTTCGCTTGTGGTTTTTAATTAAGCTATTCAATCCAGTCTGATAAGTAGGTGGTCATCGGCACGGGAAGTGAACATGACTAACCACGCGTGTTGCCACTAGGCGACTGCAGGCGGCACTCTCAAACAAATCTTGCAAAGTATAATTTGAAATAAACTACTCTGCCCAAACAACAGGGACAGAACGATAATTCACAAACCAAAACAAACGGATACGTTTTTTGGCTTTTTTTGACATCTACAATTTCTGTCTTTCAGATGCAAGCACATAAACAAGGAACACTCAGGACAATCAAACTGAAGAAGAACAATCTGGTCAATTCGGTGGTAATATGGGAGGCTTTGAATGAAACCAGAGGGCCGTCCGGAAGGATTCGAAGGCGATGCGAGTTTAAAAATAAAAAAAGCAGGTTAATGTTGAATAAAGGGGGGGGGGGGGGGGGGGGGGGGAAAATAAGGGAGGGGGGGACATGAGTAATAGTAACAAGTACAATACACTGACAAACAATCCTAATCAACACAGTGATATACGAACCGGTGAAATAACAAAATGGAAAAAGGGGGGGCGGAGTTATACAAGAGGAGTTTCTACCACAGTGATGGAAATACAATAAAAAAAATTGTAAGTTATGGGAGAAAGACATCATAACTAAATTAGAATGAGGTTGGTCAACAGCATGAGCTGTCGGTGGGCGCACAGGGTGTGTAATGACAACGGAGTGATTTTTACGACACTGGTAATTATGTGTAACGGAGGTCGAAAATACAACACTGGGCCTTACTCATCATGTATAATGACTACAACCACAGTCATAATGTAAGTGATGGTATCATGGCAATGACAATGAAAATATGGTACAAAACGTCATTTACCAAGAATATCAGTTCCCGTAAGAACCAACTACCCCGTTGTGGGGGGGGGTTTTACGTTCGCACTTCTCATCTTAAGTTTGGGATCTGACGTTTGGGTTCTTACAAGCGAAACCTAAACAAACACTAACGCCCCACAAACACAACACTGTCCTGAACCCCATCCTCCATTATAGCTGCGGTGGGGCTGATGTTGTGGGATTATGGAGGGTATCTTACAGAAGCCAGTGCCTTGCACCAGAAGGCAAACAGACACAGCAGACTCCACACAAGGAAAACATAGGGGGGTGAGCAACAGGAGAGGTACACAAAAAAAACACACACTCAACACACACACAACCACACACCCACAAAGCACAACACAAAAAATACACACGATCACCACACCCCAAAAGGGGAAACACTCAACACCGGGGGGGGGGGGCCTGCACCCCCGCACAACAACATATCTCTCCGTTCTGTACCCATTCAATCCACCACTGCAATTGTGAGTTTTTTCTTATGACTGAGAGCGAGATATTAACGAAGACAAAAAAAAAAAAAAGAAAAACGAAAAAAGAAAAAAAAAAGTAACCCACACGAGGCAACTCATGAAGAAGGATGACAACAGCAACTCTCGTATGGCCACGTCCCGTTTGTAACGAATGAACCAACAGTCACATCAGCACTGTGAAACATCGGCTCTCGAATCTCATAGTGGCGGCAGGTCCGCACATGCCCCGAACACTACATTTCTTCTTTTTTTTGTGTGTGTGGAGAACTGGGACATCTCACCAGCGATTGTCAACAAGGAACTTCTTTCTCGAACCTCTGTGTGATGTAACGTTCGTGTGATGAGCGCTGGGCCCATAGACGCCTGGTGTGGTGTTGTTTGTTGTGAATAACACGTCGGGATACTGTTATGAAATTTCTGGGCGCTTTTGTGTAGTAATGTTTGTGGCTAATTTCGTTATCACCATTGTGCGCCTTGGAGGCTTTTGTTCTAAATGGTTGATCTGCACTTTCATATGGTCTGCTTCTGCTGCAGAGGCGCTTGTGTGTGTGTGCGTGAGTGTGTGTGTGTGGTGTGTGTGTGTGTGTGTGCGTTGCGTGCGTGCGTGCGTTCTCGTGCGTGCGTGCGTGCGCGCAAGCGCGTGTGTTTGTGTGGTGTGTGGTGTGTGTGTGTGTGTGTGTGTTGTGTTGTGTGTGAGTGCGTGGTGTGTGTGTAACGTGTGTGTGTGTATGTGTGGTGTGCGTGTGAGTGTATGGTGCTATGGTGTGTGCGTGTGTGGTGTGTGGTGTTGTTTGGTGTGAAGTGTGTGCGCGCCGGCGCGCGGGGCGCGTAGCGCGTGCGTGTGTGTTTATAATGTGTGTGTGTGTGTGTGTGTGTGTACCTGTGCGTGTTGATTGTGTATGTGTTGTGTGTGCCCGTGCGCCGTGCGTGTATGTGTTGTGTGTGGTGTAAGTGTGTGCCGTGTGTGTGTGTTTGTGTTGGTGCGTGCGTGGCGTGCGTGCGTGCGTGTGTGGTGTGGTTGTGTGTGGTGTGTGTTGTGTGTGTGTGTTGTGGTGTGTGTGTGAGGTGATGCCTCTGTCCTGAATGTATCTGGCATGGGTAGGCTAATTTGGATGTTTATCCATATTTCACTTGAACAGAGGCTTAAGTGTTCATTGGCTATTGTCATTGGCTCCATCCTTGTTTGATGTCTAGCCTTTGCACGGCCGCCCAGATACACACGGGGAATGATCACATAGGACAAACTGAACAAGAAAAAGGAAAGAAAAAAGGAACGAAAGAAATTAAAAAAAGAAAAGACAAGGGGAACAGTGAAAGAAGTGCTATGGTTGACTATAATTATGATATACTAATATAAATACATCTAAAGCATAAAAATCATGATTAGTATAATTGATAGGTAGGTCATTTTTCAACTTCTTCCAATGTATCTACATCCGCTTTACAATTACAAAGCATACATGTTAGCAGCAAACATCTCTCTCTCTCTCTCTCTTTCTCTCTCCCCTACCCTCCGAGGGTCTTCCTCTCTTCTCTGTCTGCTTCTCGTCACAACATGACTCACTAGGAGGGGGGGCTCCGGAAGATCAGGCTGTACGCTGCCTACTTTATTAGAACGCGCACGCAAGTGCGCGCCGCTGCACGCGCCGCGCCATGCCGCACACACACACACACACACACCACACACACTACACACATGACATACACACATAACAATGATACCCACACACCACACACACACAGCACAACACAAGTCAACTCACCAGCCCCCCCTCCCCCACCGCCCCCCCCCCCCCACACACACACACGCCGGACACACACAGAATACACCCCCACACGCACACATTCCGCACTAAGGCAACACGCGCTACACACCACAAGACGAACACACACAACACACAGCACAGGCACACACGAGTGACACACACATCCAACACACCCGAAGACCCGACCAATTTGACCAATTGGGAGGTGTTTTTTTTTTTCATTATAATTTGCTGACCCATCCTCTGCTGCCACCTTAGTGTACAATCGTGGCGAGCCATAGGGCCGCTCTTGATGAAGGATCCCAACCCTGTCCGAGGCGGACTACAAACCCGTAAACCGGCGCGCCGGCTCGCTGCAGCACCCGGCACCGTCAATGCCACAGAGCAGTTCAATGTCCAAGGTCAAGAGAGTCTTCAAGGAGCAACCCACCGGAGGAGACACTGCACTAGGCAGCTCCGCGAGGAGAGTCCCCGGCGTCACATTCGGTGTTTTCAGTGGTGCCTGTCCTTCGTTCGGATTCCCACATACAAACAGAGGACACCACCACCTGTGTGGCCCCCTACTGACGACAAAAGATGCTTATTCGCAGAAGACCGACTTGAGTTGCTGTTCCCCCCCCCCCCCCCCCCCCCCCACCTGGAGTGCGCCACTCCACCACGTCCGTCCAGTTTACAGTCGGCTCAGAACTTGCCGATATCCGTGAACCCCGACGGAGCCAAACCATGCTGCAGACGTGCAGGGAGGATTCCACAACTGTAGGTCACCATGAGAGCCAGTGGCTTGAAGTGCAATAGAAACGAAAGACTTTCTTTTTTTTTTAATCTGATTGATGTAATATGACGTGATTGAAGATGAATTCTATGGATTCTATTCCGGTCTGAAACTAATAAAGCATGACAGTATCTGAGTACCCTATACTCTGATTGTCCATCACTCATAGGGTGGGAGGGAGGGTGGGTAGACAGCCGATCCTAGGGGTGCAAACAGGCGTCGAGAGGCCTGCAGTGTTGGTCAGCAATTGAGGCAAACACGGTCCTCAGAGACGCGTCCAACTAAAGTGGTGACCGAACCTCGACTGATGTGGTCCCCGTCTTCCTCAGCTGAAACCCCCGACAAACTCAATTCTGTCTTCTGCTAAGAAGCGGTACGATGCAGTACAAATTTCCACGAATCAATGTCTTTTCGTCGCAGGGAGTCTTCGCATCCACGACCTACTAAGCTGCCGCCACTGCACTTGGGTCAGGCTTTTGAGAGGTCTTAGTGATTTCCTAGTGGATACCAAGCAGGCGCGACTTAACATGATCCAGCCTGGGTGGGCACAATCCACTCGGGGCCGCGGTTCAAAATGCTGTTTCCTCCGTGTGAGGGTATAAGGCCATGAGATGATTGGCACAATCGACTACGCAGTTGGCAAGGTATTCGGCCTGGACCTTTTTTTGGATTACTGTGTTGAGTCTTGAGAGATTTTCTGGATCGGAGTAAGGAGATGCCAATAGATCCAGTGGAAGCTAAAAAGTGAAAAGGAAAACAAAAAAAAAAAAAAACCAAACGCTGTCATCTAGCTCAGCCGTTGAAGGAGGCGGGGTGGGGGGTGGGGGGTGGGAGAGAAGGGGAGCCCCTTTGGGAATCCATCAAATAGCCTAAGCGTTAATCTAATGTAAGAACGAGACAACATGATGCATAGTCACGATCACAGCAATGCGCCTCAGTGTGAAGGAAAGACAAGATATTCGGGTTTCTCCATTGCTTTATTCCCTGTGTCCCACGACCATAGTGGTGGTTTATTCATGGCTAAAAATGAAATATGAACTAATGTATCCATCACGGGGGGTCACATGTATGTGTGAAGATTTTTGGAGTACGATGGCAACACAAAGGAAGACGACAATGTGAAAATACCATAAACATTAGAGGAGGCACTAAGAGAGAGTGGGCAAACTAGCTGCCCAATTATGTGTGGTAAAAATGATTAGAAGATTAACTGACAAGTGATGAAAATACAATGAATGAGGTAACTTGTACCTATACATCATTTAAGAGTCACACCTTTGCAAACAGGATCGCAGCAAAAAAAACAACACAGACCCTGTAAACAGTCAACAAATGGGGAGAGGGGGGGGGGAGTACGAAGTAACAGTTCCCCCTTTCTGTTTATTTTATCGTCTCACTCGGTAACACAGTTATGACCCCTACGGGCCCAAACGAAAAAACGCCCAAAACTGTGTAACAGGGGAACTGAATCATAAATAACGGATTTAACGACCAGAAGAGAGAACAAACAACGGATATCCGGTCGTTTCACAATGGGGAGAGTGACTTTGTAGAAAAGCAGCGACGTTGACTACACTATACACCACTGTCTCCACTCCCACCTAATGGCAATTAGATTTTATTGATCCGTGCGCGTGGATTTTAGGCACATAACACAACCCACACACACACACACACACACACACACACATTAAGTGTCTGTGACAGAAGGATGAAAGGTCTTCTGTGATCACTCAAAATGTTGTGTGTAAATTGAAGTATGAAACAATGAAGTGAAAATACAAGAATATGAAAATAACTTGTACTATTTCCAGCGCCTTTAAATCGCCAACAAAAGCCCTATCTACAAAGGAAACAGTCCCTTTCTGTTATTTAAGCTGTCTCACTCGTAACACAGATTATGAACCCTAACGGCCCAAACGCCAAACTGTGTACAGGACTGAATCATAAATACGGAAACTATTACGAACAGAAGAGAGAACACGGATATCCGGTGTTTCACAATGGGGAGAGTGACTTTGTAGAAAAGCAGAAGTTAGACTACATCTATACACGTCTCCACGTCACACATAATGTGCAATTAGATTTTATTGATCAGTGCGCGTGTATTTTACACACATACACACACACACACACACACACACACACACACACCACACACACATTATGTGTCGGTAGGTCTTCTGTGTGTGTGTGTGGGGGGGGGGGGGGGGGGGGGGGGGGGGGGGGGGAGAGAGGGCGTGTGTGTGTGTGTGTGTGTGTGTGTGTGTGTGTGTGTGTGTGTGTTCGCACATGATGTTTTCAGGTCAGGTGCACATATAGATGTATATATTTGAATGCATGCATGTGTTTGCACGAAAACGAGCGTGTGCGTGCTGTGCGTGTCCATGTATTGTGTGTGTATCTGTACATGCGTCGTGTACATGCGCATGTATGTGCGTGCAAGTCTATGTCCGTATGTTTGCGTACTTGTGCGTCTGCGTGTGTGTACATACGAAGATGCATATATGTGTATGTACTTGTACATGTGTGTGGGTAGATCTATTATCTGCGTTTCTCTTATCTGATCATCAGCTAAAAAGCCGGGAAAACAGCACGTCCTCATAAATCTCCTGAAATGTTCTTCTAAAATTGGCCACGAACAAACATCACTAGTACATCGGAAATCGAAGAAAAGAGAGGGATACATCACACACACACACACACACACACACACACACACACACACACACACACACACACACACATGTGCGCGCGTACGTGCGCTCGCACACACACACACACACACACACACGCGCGCGCGCGCGCGCGCGCGCGCGCGCGCGCGCACAGAGAGAGAGAGAGAGAGAGAGAGAGAGAGAAGACACTGACCGAAACATCATTCAATCATTGTAACAAAGCTTCATCGCATTATCATAAGCAAGCATCATTTATTCACAAGATAAAACATCAAATCATCATTATGATAAAACGTGAGTTCCTTAATGTGATAAAGCATCTTTGCATTATTGTGAAACATTATTGATAGAACATTATTTCATTGTTATCATGAAACATTATCTCATTAGTGCAACAACTATTTTCTCATTACTTTATCATCTTGCTTCAGGATATCATTGTGATAAAATGCCTCAGTAAACAGATCCAACAAATCAATAACTACATATTGAAAGGATTGAAACAGTCAGCTCTATCTATCTCTCTCTCTCTCTCTCTCTCTCTTCTCTCTCTCTCTCTCTCTCTCTCTCTCTCTCTTCTTATTATTAAATGGCACAAATATGACTTAAAATCTCGAACTAGAACACTGGGTCTCAATGCAAACAGAAATGGTTCGAAGCATCGGACAATAAAGCATGCCCCATGTGTGTAGAGGGAAACAACTGCGAAGACGAAGTACATTTTGTTTTTGATTGCCTTGCTTACGCAGACATTCGAGGCAGAAGCAAAACTTTTAGAGAGCCAGCTGCACAGAGAAAAGATCGCATAGCAAGTCTATCCAGCAAGAATGAACAAAACACCATAGCATTTGCAAGATTTGTAGCAGAGGCTAGAGATGTTCGAAGAAAAAAAAATATCACGAACAAATCGTTGAGCTAAAAAATGTGTGACGATGTTTGATTTCGCCATCAGCGCTTATTTTGTATTGTTCGTGGCTTGGTGGTCGAAAACAATGGATTACTCAGATGAGCGGGGTGAGTGAGTGAGTTTATGTGTGTGTGTGTGTGAGTATGAGTGTGCATAGTGTGTGTGTGTGTGTGTGTGTGTGTGTGTGTGTGTGTGTGTGTGTGTGTGTGTGTGTGTGTCCGTGTAGGTGTATGTTGCCGTCTATACATTTCAAATTCTAGTTAAACCGTTTGAATTCTATGTCTTTCAATTGCAGACACTTGACGCAGTCTGTTAATGCAGTAATTGTAACCCCCCCCCCCCCCCTCCCCGCCGCCCTTGCCAACAGGGCTTGTTTGCTGTTGGCAATAAAAACTGTGTCAGTGTCAGTGTCTTTCTCTCTCCTTGAGACTTTCTCTTCCCCTCTTTACTTTCTCTCTTCCCCTCTTTACTTCCCTGAACACTCATTCTTATCCCTTTTCTCCGCCTGTAAGTCGTGCATCGGTCTGCTGTCAAAGAACCCTGAATCTGGCATTATGACTGTCGCGAAGTACAGCACAGAGTAACAAGATGCTGTATTACGGATGGTAATCACAAGCATTGTGTATAAAACATCATCAAACCAGCATTCGAAAAACGTTATGTCCGCAGCTTAAAAAAAAAAACACGGACAATTCGCCGTCAAGCAAACCAGAAGCACAAGGATGAATAAAATCAACAACAAAAAGATATGTCGTGGAAATACAAATGATGTCTTGTGACGACAAAAAAAAAAAAAAAAAACATCGTTCATATATGTGGAAAACCTGTTATTACAATGGGGATCTGTCTTACCTTCTGTAGAAGACTGCCTGCCTCTGGGATTTCCAGTCTCCGCTAATACCCATAGTAAGGTCTTGGACAGAACGTGATACTTGCCTATAGGCTACCAGATAAATCTATGGCACCTGATAAGTGCGAGGAGAGGTTTAAAAAAAAGTTATAAAATGAATGGTCACTTTCATACAAAAATACGGCTCAGAGCGCTGTAGATAAGGTCAGATGCCTAGCCTGATTTTATTCAGATATTAAGAAAATGTGCACAAGAACACCGGTGTGGAGGGACGATGCCACCCATACAAAAAAGCTTAACCCGGAAAAAAAGCTATGTACTTCTTTCTAATTTCTATGTTTGGACTCCATCGCGGAATCTTTTGAGGTGGAGGGAAGGTCTGACACATGGCTTAGGTCTCGTAGTTTCAGTGTATTTCGGGTACGTCAACTTTGGCCTCATTCACTTCCGTCCGGTGGACTCATTCACTTCCGTCCGGTGGACTTCCGTCCCGTGGACCTCGCCCCGGGGACTTCCGTCCCGTGGACCTCGCCCCGGGGACTTCCGTCCCGTGGACTTCGCTCCAGGGACTTCCGTCCCGTGGACCTCGCCCCGGGACTTCCGTCCCGTGGACCTCGCCCCGGGGACTTCCGTCCCGTGACTTCGCTCCAGGGACTTCCGTCCCGTGGACCTCGCTCCAGGGACTTCCGTCCCGTGGACCTCGCTCCAGGGACTTCCGTCCCGTGGACTTCGCTCCAGGGACTTCCGTCCCGTGGACTTCGCTCCAGGGACTTCCGTCCCGTGGACTTCGCTCCAGGGACTTCCGTCCCGTGGACCTCGCTCCAGGGACTTCCGTCCCGTGGACTTCGCTCCAGGGACTTCCGTCCCGTGGACTTCGCTCCGGGGACTTCCGTCCCGTGGACCTCGCCCCGGGGACTTCCGTCCCGTGGACTTCGCTCCGGGGACTTCCGTGCCGTGGACCTCGCCCCGGGGACTTCCGTCCCGTGGACCTCGCTCCGGGGACTTCCGTGCCGTGGACCTCGCCCCGGGGACTTCCGTCCCGTGGACTTTCGCTCCAGGACTTTCGCTTCTTCCGTCCCATGGACTTTCTCTCGTGTTCACTCTGCGCCATAATAGGATGGATGTAAATTTGTATGTCCCATAACTCAGACTGCTAGCAGTCTCTCGATATAGGTTCTAATTCCGCGCGAGAGCGCGCGCGCGCGCGCGCACGTGTGTGTGTGTGTGTATGTGTGTGTGTGTGTGTGTGCGCATGTGTGCGCGCGTGCGTACGTTTTCCCACTCTCTTTCTCTCTCTCTCTCACACTCACACACACACACACACACACACACACACACACACACACCATAGTCCTCCTCAGTGATAACTTATCACAGGGTTTCACTGTCACATGGAGCAGGGTTCCGCATATGATTCCCAGCGTCTCCCTAATACATTGGGAAGGGCTGTGTGTATGATTCCAAGGGTTTCACTGATACATGGAGCAGGGCTCTGTGTATGATTCCAAGGTCCCCCTAATGCTTGGAGCAGGGGCTGTGTGTATAATTCCCAGGGTTTCGCTGACATATGCAGCAGAGCTCTGTGTATGATTCCAAGGTCCCCCTAATACATAGAGCAGGGCTGTGTGTATAATTCCCAGGGTTTCGCTGACATATGCAGCACGGCTCTGTGTATGATTCCCAGGGTTTCACTGATACATGGAGCAGGGCTCTGTGTATGATTCCCAGGTCCCCCTAATACATGGAGCAGGACTCTGTGTACGATTCCCAGCGTCTCCATGATAAATAGAGCAGGGCTCTGTGTATGATTCCCAGGTCCCCGTAATACATGGAGCAGGGCTCAGCGTGTGATTCCCAGAATTTCACTGATACATGGAGCAGGGCTCTGCGTATGATTCCCAGGGTTTCACTGACACATGGAGCAGGGCTCCGTATATGATTCCCAGGTCCGTTTAATACATGGAGCAGGGCTCCGTGTATGATTCCCAGGGCTTCACTGACACATGGAGCAGGGCTCCGTGTATGATTCCCAGGGTTTCACTGACACATGGAGCAGGGCTTCGTGTATGATTCCCAGGTCCCTCTAATACATGGAACAGGGCTTTGTGTATGATTCCCAGGGTTTCACTGACACATGGAGCAGGGCTCCGTATATGATTCCCAGGGTTTCACTGACACATGGAGCAGGGCTCCGAGTATGATTCCCAGGTCCCTCTAATACATGGAGCAGGGCTTTGTGTATGATTTCAGGGATTTCACTGATACATGGAGCAGGGCTCTGTGTATGATTCCCAGGGTTTCACTTACACATGGAGCAGGGCTCCGTGTATGGTTCCCAGGGTTTCACCGATACATGGAGCAGGGCTCTGTGTATCACTCCCAGGTCTCCCTGATACGTGGATTGGTTCTTGGTGTGCCGACCTTCCAAGATCCGACCTTCCAGGTGTGGGTCGCCATGACCAGCAACTGATGAACGCCAAGATATCTCCCTACCAATCGAATGAAAGGCAACAGAAGTGGTCGAATCACGTAGCCCAATACATGCTATAATATTCATCAAATAAAAGAGACAGAGATGGGAAACACAATTCAAGTTGAAACGATTTAGAATTCAAGTCATCTTCTTTCCGTTCAACGTCTATTTCATCTTCAGTATGAAAAAAAAAAGATAAATGTTGACTCAAAGGACTACAGATCAAAGAAGACATCTTTCCAAATAATGGCCGGCCATTATTTCCGTCCCCAGGCACTACAGATACTAACGTTTTTTTCTGATTGGTAGGCGAAGCCCTCGCCATTCTCATGTTCCCAGTCCACCTGGGGGAAACCCCGTGAACAAACCGAAGGCTCTTGATGATCGACACATAGACTTCTGTACGTTGAAATTCTTTTTCGTTTTTATACAAGATCACGAAACAATTTCTAGTCACTGATATCATTCATGATAATTGTGTCGTAAAACCGACTTACGTATATGCAGTACGCATATCCAGTTTCCATGTGGCACAGTATTTTGTTATAGGTCAACAGTACAGAGCGTATTTTATGTTATGGCTCAATATCACAATGTGTATTTTATGTTATGGGTCAGTATTACAGTGTGTGTTTTATGTTCTGGCTCAATATTGCGGTGCGTATTGTATGTTATGGCTCAATATTACTGCGTGCATTTCATATTATGGATCAATATCACAGTGTGTGTTTTGTTACAGGTCAGTATAACAATGAGTACTTTATGTTTTGGGGGTCAATATTACGGTGGGAGAACAGTAGAGGAGTCGGGGGAGGGTGGGCATTTGAGTGGATGGAGGGGTTGAAATAGGAAATCGTGAGCCAAACGATAGCTGCAGTAAAGATCACGTAATAAATATTACATCAGGACACAGAACACACTACAAGATAATAATGCCTGTCTGCGTGCACGTGCGCATCTGCCTGTGTCGAGGGTGTGCCGTACAAGCTATGACCGTTTTGTGCATGCATGTCCGTCTGTGTGTGTCTCTCTCTCTCTGCATGCGTCTCAAACACAATATTATGCCAGCATAATTCAAAGAAAAGTATTTTTGTCACCGATTTTCTTGTATGCAGTCATCGTCATTTAAGTACAAAATTTACAAAACACATTTTCATAAAAAACAGTACAAGATTTCTTCTCCCCTCCCCCTCCCCCCCCCCCCCCCCCCCCCCCGGTCATTTCTGACGCACAGCTCTCTCTCTCTCTCTCTCTCTCTCTCTCTCTCTCTCTCGTTCTCCAATACATTTTCTTACAAAAT
>JADBJO010002595.1:5000-10000 GCA_016801955.1 Conus betulinus | reverse complement strand
TCCGATCATCACTCCACCCCCACCCCCACCCCACCCCGACCACGACATGGTATACTTCCCGATGGTACCATACAATCTCTCTATACCCAACCCCATCACACTGTACTCCACGGTCATTCCACTCCAAGCCCCCTCCACCCCACCCCGGTACAATTCACGGCCAATCCATTCCAACACTCCATTCCCCATCGCACCACGCCACTCCACCCCACAGCATCACATGTACTCTTCGATCATGACAGTTTTCTGCTTCACCCTCTACTCCAGAATACTGCCACCCTACGTTCACTCTGCCACATTTTACGTTGCACGCTTTCTCCTCCTCTCTCCGCCACCCACTCCAATTCTACCACATTGCCACGCACTCGCGGCAGTCTGCGCCTACTGCTCTCGTCTATACACACTTCACAACACTTCCTTCGCCCACTACTGAACTCTGCTCCACTCTACTGCCCTACTTTGTATTACGTCACACAACACCCAGTTTTCTACTGCTGTACTCTTCTTCTCTATTGTATTCCACAACTTGGCGCTCCACTGTCTCACACTCGCTAACCCACGGCAAACCACGCTACAAATTTACACTACATACATCAGATCGACCCAAAGTGATAACAGATCTTACTCTCAGAATCGCTAGGGAATGAAGCCCAGGTTGAGAATGCTCAGCAACCCACCGCACTGCGGCACGAAACATAGACACTCCTCCGTTCCACTACACCCCTACTACCTTTCCATCCCCCCCCCCCTACCCACCCACTCCCACCCCCACCCCCACCATTCTACACCACAATGACCCCCATCCACGGGCAGAATCCTCTGTCTGAGGCGTCACGGGTGTCTGCCTTCCAGGTGAAAAGAACTTCGGCCTGACTGCTCTCACCCAGTCCACTCCTTCCGTTAGCACTGCACTTCACAACCATCCTAGGCAAAGGGGACACAACTCACAACCATCCTATGCAAAGGGGACACAACTCACAACCATCCTATGCAAAGGGGACACAACTCACAACCATCCTATGCAAAGGGGACACAACTCACAACCATCCTAGGCAAAGGGGACACAACTCACAACCATCCTAGGCAAAGGGGACAGAATTCACAACCATCCTATGCAAAGGGGACAGAACCCACAACCATCCTATGCTAAGGGGACGGAACTCACAAACCATCCTATGCAAAGGGGACAGAACTCACAACCATCCTATGCTAAGGGGACAGAACTCACAACCATCCTATGCTAAGGGGACAGAACTCACAACCATCCTATGCCATGGGGACGAAACTTACAACAATCAATCCTAAGCAAAGGGGACAGAACTCACAACCATCCTATGCAAAGGGGACAGAACTCACAACCATCCTATGCAAAGGGGACAGAACTCACAACCATCCTATGCTAAGGGGACAGAACTCACAACCATCCTATGCCATGGGGACGAAACTTACAACAATCCTAAGCAAAGGGGACAGAACTCACAACCATCCTATGCTAAGGGGACGGAACTCACAACAACCCTATACTAAGGGGACGGAACTCACTCTCGGAGGCGTCGTAGACGTCGTCCTTGTTGAGGATGCGGGCCAGGCCAAAGTCGGCCACCTTGACTTCATAGTGCTCCCCCACCAGGATGTTGGCCGCCCGCAGGTCGCGGTGCACAAAGTTCTCCCTCTCCAGGTAGTGCATGCCGTCCGCTATCTGAAAGGTAGGCAGGTAGGTAGGTACAGTAGGTTGGCAGCAGAGAAGGAAATGGTGCATCTCACCCTCAAAACTGCAAGATAGGAAGAAAGGAGACGCCAGGGGAGGAGAAATGAAGGTAGAGGAGGGAACATATGTATATATCCTGCCCACTGTCTACCCGGTTGGTGGATAAGTATGCAGGACGGTCAAAAGGGAAGGAGGCAGGGAAGTGGGCAACGGGGTAGCGTATCCCGTCTGCTATCAGAAAGATCGGAAGCTCAAGCAGGCACTTAGGGCAGAAGGGAGGGACGGATGGAGGGAAAGAGATACAGAAGGACATCCAGGGGGGGGGGAGGGGGGAGGGGTAGGCTGGAAAAGAGTAGGAGAGGAAAGGGAGGATGTCGGAAGGTGGGGGAAAAGGGTAATACATGCCGTCCACCTTGAGGGGAGGTAAGCTGGTAAGTTGGTAGGTAGTAAAGGAAAGGGAACGCACCCTGCCCGGTGTCTGAAAGGGAGGTAATGGTGTAGGTAGGCAGGTAGGCAAGTAGGATGGAAAATGAGTAACGTATTCCGCCCGGTACGACTGGTATGTCTTTAATCAGGCATGTATGGAAGGAAGCAAAGGGTGGGGGCAGCGAGTAGCGCGACCAGTCCACTGTCCGACAGAGAGATTGTAAAGTAAGTAAGAAGTCAGGTAAATAGAGGAGGAAGGAATGTCAGGAAAGAAGTATGGAGAAGAGGTACTGCATGGGGGAGAGAGACAGAGAGGAGGTATTGTATGGGGAGAGAGACAGAGAGGAGGTATTGTATGGGGAAAGAGACAGAGAGGAGGTATTGTATGGGGAGAGAGACAGAGAGGAGGTATGGTATGGGGGAGAGAGACAGAGAGGAGGTATGGTATGGGGGAGAGAGACAGAAAGGAGGTACTGTATGGGGAGAGAGACAGAGAGGAGGTATTGTATGGGAGAGAGACAGAGATGAGGTATTGTATGGGGAGAGAGACAGAGAGGGGGGTGTATGTATGAGGAGAGAGACAGAGAGGGGGGCATTGTATGGGGAGAGAGGGGGATTGTATGGGGAGAGAGGGTGCATTGTATGGGGAGAGAGACAGAGAGGGGATATTGAATGGGGAGAGAGACAGGGAGGAGGTATTGTATGGGGGAGAGAGACAGAGAAAAGGTACGGTATGGGGAGAGAGACAGAGAGGAGGTATCGTATGGGGAGAGAGACAGAGAGGAGGTATTGTATGGGGAGAGAGACAGGGAGGAGGTATTGTATGGGGGGAGAGACAGAGAGGAGGTATTGTATGGGGGAGAAAGACAGAGCGGAGGTATTGTATGGGGGAGAGAGACAGGGAGGAGGTATTGTATGGGGAGAGAGACAGAGGGGAGGTACTGTACTGGGAGAAATACAGAGAGGAGGTATTGTATGGGGAGAGAGACAGAGAGGAGGTATTGTTTGGGAGAGAGACAGAGATGAGGTACTGTATGGGGAGAGAGACAGAGAGGAGGTATTGTATGGAAGAGAGACAGAGATGAGGTATTGTATGGGGAGAGAGACAGAGAGGGGGTATTGTATGAGGAGAGAGACAGAGAGGGGGCATTGTATGGGGAGAGAGGGGGATTGTATGGGTAGAGAGGGTGCATTGTATGGGGAGAGAGACAGAGAGGGGGTATTGTATGGGGAGAGAGACAGGGAGGAGTATGGTATGGTATGGGGAGAGAGAGAGAGACAGAGGGAGGTACGGTATGGGGAGAGAGACAGAGAGGAGGTATCGTATGGGGAGAGAGACAGAGAGAAGGTATTGTATGGGGAGAGAGACAGAGAGGAGGTATCGTATGGGGAGAGAGACAGAGAGGAGGTATTGTATGGGGAGAGAGACAGGGAGGAGGTATTGTATGGGGAGAGAGACAGAGAGGAGGTATTGTGTATGGGGGAGAAAGACAGGGAGGAGGTATCGTACGGGGAGAGAGAGACAGGGGGAGGAGGTATTGTATGGGGAGAGAGAGACAGAGAGGAGGTACTGTACTGGGAGAAATACAGAGAGGAGGTATTGTATGGGGAGAGAGACAGAGATGAGGTATTGTATGAGGAGAGAGACAGGGAGGAGGTATTGTGCGGGGAGAGAGACAGAGAGTAGGTACTGTATGGGGGAGAGAGACAGAGAGGAGGTATTGTATGGGGAGAGAGAGACAGAGATGAGATATTGTATGGGGGAGAGAGAGACAGAGAGGAGGTGTTGTATGGGGTGAGAGACAGGGAGGAGGTATTGTACTGGGAGAGAGAGACAGAGAGGAGGTAATGTATGGGGAAAGAGACAGAGAGGATGTATTGTATGGGGAGAGAGACAGAGATGAGGTACTGTATGGGGAGAGAGACGGATGAGGTATTGTACGGGGAGAGAGACAGAGAGGAGGTATTGTATGGGGAGAGAGACAGAGATTAGGTACTGTATGGGGAGAGAGACAGAGGAGGTACTGTTTGGGGAGAGAGACAGAGATGAGGTATTGTATGAGGAGAGAGACAGAGAGGAGGTACGGTATGGGGAGAGAGAGAGAGAGAGAGAGAGAGAGAGAGAGAGAGAGAGAGAGAGAGGAGGTATTGTACGGGGAGAGAGAGACAGAGAGTAAGTATTGTATGGGGAGAGAGATAGAGAGGAGGTATGGTATGGGGAGAGAGACAGACATAAGGTATTGTATGGGGAGAGATACACTGAGGAGGTACCATATGGGGGAGAGAGACAGACAGTAGGTATCATGTGGGGACAGAGACAGAGAGGAGGTTTATAGGGGAAAAGCAAAGGGAGGTATCATATGGGGAGAGAGCGACAGAGAGGAGAAATTATATGGGGACAGAGACGGAGAGGATGTATCATTTGGGGCGAGAGACATAGAGGAGGTATTATATGGGGAGACAGACAGAGAGGAGGTATTATATGGGGAGAGAGAAAGAAAGGAGGTTTTGTATGGGGAGAGAGACAGAAAGGAGGTATTGTATGGGGAGAGAGACAGAGTGACTAAATGAGAGGATGGAGGCTGGGTGGGAGAGGGAGAGAGAGAGAGGGAGGGGGGGGTTGGGAAGAACGCCGAAGAGGTAAAGAGAGGTTATCTAGGCGCGGGACAGACATACGCATACAAATGCACGTCCACACACACACACACACACACACACACACACACACACACACACACACACACATACACACACATTCACGTTTACTGCATGCACAAGTGCACACATTAACATTAACATTTAACTGAACTGAAACTTGCACAATCAACTGCCGCTCGGGTTTAAAACAAAGACAGGAACCGAATAA
>JADBJO010002594.1:270000-301021 GCA_016801955.1 Conus betulinus | reverse complement strand
GGCACTCTTTCAAAGAAGGATTTATACATACATATAAGTTCGTTAACGCTTTGACATTTGGCAGAGAAAGTGGTGCCCGACTGAAGGGTCTCTGCAAAAGAAAAAGAAAGGGGGGGGGGGGGGGAAGGACAACGAACTTTCTCGAGATCTGTGGTGCTAACCCTATGTGTAACACAGTTATATTTTTTCCTGAATAAGGAGGATGCTGGTGTTGACGGTATTACCGGTAGGCTGGAAGGCGAGTGAGGGTTTTTTCTCACATTTTTTTGCTTGTGTTTTTTTTGTTCCTTGTTCTTGACGCCACCACTAATTCCGTATTTAAAGGTCCTTTGATGTATGTATTAGGTGCCCCCACACTGCGCGTTATGTTGAGTATCATTTCTTTCCTTTGTTTATCATTCACCTCTGATGTCGCGCGTGTAGTTTGTTGTGGTTTTTTTTTGGTTTTTTGCTTTTGTTTTTTTTTTTGCTGCTTTGATGCATACATGGTAAGGTAATCGCGCCGTCACCCATGCTGGCGTCTCCTGCTCGAGGTTCCTACTTCAGACGTACCGTCTTACTGCGTCCATTGTTCGATGTCATTTCCAACCGAAGCACGAAATTGATAATTATCACCATGAAAGCCTTGTTGGTTATGATGCACAAAATTATGTTTGATGTGCTGCTGGTTTTTGCTTCGAATTATTTTGCTGTTTTCCCCGGTGGCGACTGACGTTGCGCAGGAGTTAATGAGGTGAATTAAGCATCAAGTAGTTGGTAATGCATTCTGTGACATTGCGCCTAAACTCAGTAGCTTTGTTTTGAGCATCAGATTCTTCACAACCATGACGATGACTCTGCTGCATCTTACTGTTTTGTTTCTTTGAACACTCTGTCTAACTGGCAATGTCAAAAGTTTTTATGAAGGTTTTAAAAAAATCAGATGCAATAATTGGCTGTCTACTCCGCAGACAGTATTAAATCAATTCGCGCTACGGTTATGGCGTATCGGATGATGTTAAAATTGCAGGGAGGTAATCTGTGTTAGCACTCCCGTTAGCGAGAGTCACCTCGCCGTTTTCACGGGGCCAGATGGCCGCAGGGGGCACACCAAAAAAAAAAAAAGGCTTTTTGTCCTCGGTTACCTCACAGAATCCGAGAAGATAGAACCGATACCGAAAGATGGGTGTGCAACGTTCGGTCTATAATCACCCCCCTCTCCCCCCCTCCCCTCCTCATCACCCTGTACCCCCTCCGCTCTTTTTCCTCTCCGTCCCACCTCTCGTAGCTGAAGGTTGCTGTCCGACTGTGTCCATCTGCGCCACATGGAGTTCTGCAAGTGTGGCGAGATCTGGTGTGACGGCATCGCTTCCACGATCTGCCTGGGAAGTCCTGCACCTGGGTGTCGTCCCATAACTCTTGTGTGTTTGTGTGGGGGGGGATGTGTAGGAGTGTACGTGTGTGTGTTGTATTGTGTTTGGGTGCGTGGCGTGCGTGCGTTTGCTTGTGTGTGGTGTGTTTGTGTGTGCGCGCGCGCGCGCGCGCCACAGTGTGTGTATGTGGGTGCATCGCGCGCGGCGCGTGTTTGTGTGTAGGTAGGTAGGCACTCCATGCTATATACGGTCTCTGGTCCATGCACGGTCCGAAGACTCCTCTTTCTTTTTTGTTTTTTTTTTTTTTTTTTTTTTCTTGTTTGTTTCTTTGTTCTTCCTCTTGCCCATCTCACCATAACCTTCCCCTTTTGTTCCGCTGCGTGCCCCCCTCCCCCCCCCCCTCTCGTCCTCTCGCGTCCCATCTCTCCTCTCTACTCCCTGCTCCCCTCTCTCTCTCCTCGTCTCTCTCCTCGTTCTTGGCAAGTTGATGTCATGTTGATTGTGGAACCTGGTAAGAAGAGAGTGTCTAGAGTTTGCACTTTTCTTCCTTTCACCCCGCCTGTTTGCTTATTTTACAACTGTTGTTTGTGTTCTCGCTTGTTTACTGTTGTTTTGTTCTGCTTGTTATTGTTTTGTTTTGTTCTGTTGTGTTGTTTCTGTACCAGTTGCTCTTCTTCTCCTCCTATTTTCCTCGTCCAGTTACTCTTCTCCATTCCTCTACCTCTTCACTCGTTCGTTCTCCATTCTTTTTTTTTTTTTTTTTTCATTCCCATGCCCGGAGTTCTTTCAACACAAACTCTGGTAATTCCTCCTGGAAATTCGCTGTCCAAATTTCCTCCAGTTCTATCCTCTCTTTAGCTCTTTTTTATTTCATCCCATTAGTTCTCCAGTTTTTTTTTTTTTGGGGGGGGGGGGGTTTGTTGTTTTTTGTATTACTCTTCTGCCTTTATGGGAGCACCTTCTATTAACCTACAATCCTTATCTTTCCCCTGCTGGTCCATGGAGACACCAGGATTGATTGTTGTCCCCCACCCCTGCACATTTCGGTGTGGGTCATAATGTTCCTAAGGTTGTGTCAGCCTTTTTTTTTTCCCTTTTTTTTTTTCATTTAGTTCTATATTTCTGCCTGTGTGTTTCGTGTTGGTTGTTTGTGGTGGTGTGTGGTGTGTTGTGTGTGTGCGTGTGTGTGATTCCACTACTGGATTTTTTTTTTTTACTGCCTCTGTAGTCCCTTCCCTTTCGTCTTTATGGAGGAGAATTCCTCATCTTTTTTTTTCCCTTGTTTACTATGTAAAAGGGGCTATTGTTTCTGTTACTATGTACAATGGTGCTATTTTCTGTTACTATGTAAACTGTGCTGTGTTTCTGTTACTATGTAAAATGTGCTAGTGGTTTCTGTTACGTATAATATAAAATGTGGCTAGTGGAATGTCTTGGTTACTATTCTATCAATTTGTGCTAGTTTTTCTGTTCCTCTATTAAAATGGTAATTTGCTAGTGTTGTTCTGTCCTATAATAAATGGCATTTTTTTCTGTTACTTGGTGATCTTTAAATGGGCTCGTTTTTTTTTTCTCTAGTACAAAGCCGATGATTGTGCAAGATTCAACGGGAATTGCCTTGACCTTTCTAATCACTCTGTTGTATTATCTCCCTTGCGGGTCTTTCAAGTAATTTTTGGTGGCTTTTTTAGATTAAAAAAAAAAAAAAAAGCTAAACACAAAACGAATTATGGGTCTACTTACCTTGAAAATCTGACCTGCATTCGGCAGCAGGCGTGGCTAATCCGTCATGAAGTTTGTCAATAGCTGAATTTTCTAGTTCGCAAGATTTCTTGTTGATAGTGGATGTTAAGTCGATTTTCTTTCTGATGTACAGGGTTAAGGTTAAGGTTGCAGAGTTAAGGCAAAGCCCAAAAGCCGTTCGGGACAGAAGACAGTCAAAGTTTTCACCTAGTGGATGTGGTGAGGCGATAGAGGACTATTTGCGCTACGGTCAGTGACAGGCGCGTCCCTGCCATGAACTGAATACTGATCTGACTGCACCGCCGTTGACTAAGGGATCAGCTCGTTTGACAGTTGCGTGACTGCTTTACCCTTAGTCAGTTACGATGATTGACAGCCATCGAAAGGGTGATGCAATGTTTACATGATCTAATACTGAAACTAGAAACTGACGTGTTGTTTTTGTCTCACTCTTCTTCGCATTATCCCATGGCATTACGGCAGTTTCCGCAAGATGATTGATTGCGCATTGTGTCAGATAGGTTAGCACTGATACAAGATTTCGGGCCCGATTACTATTTCCCTGCTTCGGTAAATTCAGATGAAGTGAGTATCTGTTTGTCACTATTAATCAACGTCTCGTCTTATGTAGGCCTAGTTGGGTCAATGGTTTTTTTGATCGTCAGTATTTAGTTGCTCTTTTCGTAGGGGCGCTGCTGGGTATTGGTGAACTTCGTGTGGTCGTAGAGGAGGTCGGGTTCTTGTAGGTACTTATTAATACAGTGAGCAGGTAACATCTAAGAAACCATTGTATCTGATAACAAGCAAACAAAACCAGCAAGTAACCTTCAAACGCCACACCAGACTCCTCTTTTTCGTCATTCGAAAAAGGCTGTCGAAAACTTGCTGGCTGTGCTCTTGCTACCATGTGCTTCTACTGGGTCTACTAACTGCTGGTGTTTGACTACTACGTTTGTCACCATGAGTGGCATTTGAAACGGCTGTAGATGTCGGGGGCGTCCGTTTTTTTAGGTTCTCCCGATTTAATACATAATGTAAAGGAGATTTAATCTCACCCACTAGCCACTAAATATCCCGCGGTTAGTACTGTCATCTAACTTTCCCGTTACACTGTCATTAACTTTAGTTAGGGCACTGTCATAAACTTTAAGTTAGCACTGTCCTTAACTTTCCCCCGTTAGCACTGTCATTAACTTTTGGGTTTACACTATCATTAACTTTTCCTGTTACAACAGGACACTGTCATTTAACTTTGGTTACACTGTCCCATTAACTTTCCCGTTACACTATCCATTAACTTTGAGTTACACTGTCATTAACTTTCGTTTCCCGTTATACACTGTCATTAACTTTAGTTAGCATACCACTGTCATTAACTTTCCCGTTACAACTGTCATTTAACTTTAGTTACACTGTCATTAACTTTCCCGTTAGCACTTTAGTTACACTTATTAACTTTCCCTTTTACAACTGTCTTAACACTAGTCCCTGTCAGTACTTTCGTTTACACTGTCATTAACTTTTGGTTACACTGTCATTAACTTTCCCGTTACACACTGTCCTTAAACTTTGGTTACACTGATCATTGACTTTCCCTTTACACAACTGTCACACTGTCATTGACTTCCCGTCCCGTTACACTGTCCTTAACTTTCCCCGTTACACTGTCATTAACTTTCCGTTACACTGTCATTGACTTTCCCGTTACACTGTCCAGTTGACTTTCCTCCGTTTCACACTGTCATTGACTTTCCCGTTACACTGTCATTGACTTTCCCGTTACGTTACACTGTTCCCGTTATAACTTTCCCGTTACCTGTCGATCCCGTAACTTTCCCCCTTTCCGTACACTGTCCATTAACTTCCCGTTACCACTGTCATTAACTTTCTCCGTTACACGGTCATTGACTTGCTGCGACCGTGACAACTGTCTTAACTTTCCCGTTACACTGTCCATTACTTCCCTTTACAACTGTCATTGACTTTCCCGTTACACTGTGGTCATTAACTTTCCCGTTACAAACAATGTCATTAACTTCCCGTTACACCTGTCCTTAACTTTGTTACACTATCATTAACTTTACGTACACTGTCATTAACTTTCCCGTTACACTGTTATTAACTTTCCCCGTTACACGCTGTCATTGACTTCCCAGTTACACACTGTCACTAACTTCCCGTTACAACACTGTCAGCTAACTTCCCGTTGTCACTGTTATTAACTTTACGTGATACACTGCATTAACTTTCCCGTTACACTGTCATTTAACTTTCCCGTTACAGCTGTCATTAACATTCCTGTTACACTGTCCATTGACTTCCCGTTGCACTGTTATTAACTTTAGCGTTACACTGTCATTACTTTCCCGTTACACTGTCATTAACTTTCCCGTTACAAACAACACTGTCACTAACTTTCCCGTTTGCCCTGTTATTAACTTTATCGTTACAACTGTCATTAACTTCCGTACAACTGTCATTAACTTTCCCGTTACCTGTCATTGACTTCCCGTTACAAACTGTCACTAACCTTTCCCCGTTACATCTTGGTCATTGACTTCCCGTTACACTGTCACTAACTTTTCACGTTTTACCACTGTCATTAACTTCCCGTTGCACTGGGGTCCATTAACTTTCCGTTACAAATGTACACTGTTATTAACTTCTGCGTTAGCACTAGTCCTTAACTTTGCCCGTTACAGTTACAACTGTCACTAAGGACTAAGCTTCCGTCGTTAGCAACCGTCATTGACTTTTTCCCGTAACACTGTCATTACTTCCGCGGCGTTAGCACATGTCATTAACTTTCTCTGTTACATTATACACACACTGTCCATTAGAGCTTCCTCGTTGACACTGTCGATTAACTTTTCCCGTTACCAACACGGTCATTAACTGTTCGGCGGTCCCGTTACTAGCACTGTCCGTTGACTTTCCCGTTTCCACTGTCCATTAACTTTCGCCGTTAGCAACCTGTCGTTGCCTTCCTCGTTCAAACTGTCATTAGATTTTCCCCCCGTTATCACTGTCGTTGACTTCCGGTTAGGTCGGAGGGGCTGTCATTAACTTCGCCCCAGTTACAACTGTCCGGTTTTGACTTCCCGTTACAACAACTGTCATAAACTTTCCGTTGACAGCTGTCGTTGCCCTATTTCGCGCGTTTACACGTTCCACTAGGGGGGGGGGGGAACTTTCCGGCGTACACTACTGTTACGTTGACCTTCTTCCGTTACAACTGGTCCCCAGTAACTTTGCCCGTGTAGCACTGTCGTTGACTTCCCCGTTACAACTGTCATTAACTTTCGCGTTAGGGCACTGTCAATTAACTTTGGTGACACTGTCTTAGATTAACTTTCCCCCGTTACACTGACACTGTCTGACTTTTGGTTACACATGTCATTAACCTTTAACATTCCGTTTTACAACACTGTCATTAACTTGGTCACACTGTCTAATGATAGTGGCCGATGTTCCAGCTTACATAACGGCGTTGGAGAAACAGGCTTTCCTCTGAAGCGATGATGAAAACGTGTGGCAGCGTCGTGTGTTACCGATCACGCCGTGTCAATGATCTTTATGGAGCAATTAGTGCCTTTAGTCTTCTGTTTTTTTCTTTTCTTCATTGCTTTCTCTAATGGGTTCTTCTCTTTTCTTCTCTTCGTTGTCGTCGTCTGTCGTCGTCTGTTCTTCTTGTTGTCTCCTTTTCTCTTTCTTCTTCTCCTTCTTCCGTTTTCCTCTTTTTCTACTCTATTCTTTCCCCTTCTTTCGCTATTTCTTCGATCTTTCTCTTCTCTTTTCTATGCTTCTTCTCTTTCTGACTTCTTCTTTTTCTTTCGATTCTCTGGGCTTCTTCCTGCCTTTCTTTCTTCTCTTATTGCTTTTCCTTCTTTTCTCTTTGCCTTTTCTTCGTCTTTTCTACATTCTCTTCTTCTCTCTCTTTTTTCTCTTTCTTCTTGCCTTCTCTTCTCTCTCATCATCCTTCATAATTCTTCTTCTTCTTCTTCTTGCTTTCTTCTCCATCTCTCCTCCTCACTCGCTCACTCCCATTCTCTTCTTCTTCTAATCCTCCTCCTCCTTGTCATTCTCCTCCTGCTGATTCCTGCACTCTCTTCTCCTCCTACCTTCTCGCTCCCCCTCCTCGTCCGTCGTGCCTCTTGTCCTTCGCTCTCCCTCGTCCTCCTCCTCCTCCTTTTATTCCTTTGGGGCACTTTTGTTTCCTCTCCACACTTCTGTCCAGTTCGCGGCGTCTTACTCGTCGTGCGCAGGCCAAGCGGCATTCTCGGTCCTGTTATTAGTTTCGTATGAATCGGTCTTGTTATTACAATGCTTATAGAATCGTCTGTTATAAGGCTCATAGGAATCAGTGCTGTGTATTAGCTCATAGGCGATCGAGTCTGTTATTGAGTCTCATAGTCAATCTGTCTGTTATGGCCTCAGATTAATCGGTCTGTTCGAGGGCCTCATAGGAATGCGGTCTGTTATAAGCTCATAGGCATCGGGTCTGTTATAAGCTCATAGGATTCTGCGTTCTTTTTCTGACTCATGAGCATCGGTCCTGTTTCTGAGCTCCATAGGAATCGGTCTGTTTCCTTAAGAGCTCATGAGAGACTCGGTCTGTTCTTATTAGCTCATAGGTAAATCGTGGTGGGATGTGGTTTGCAGCTCGCGCGGAAACGGCTGGCTGATAAACTACCAGAACTGAAATTGAGGTTCGACCACCACATCAAACGGACAGGGGCTGACTGCATGAGTTTTCAGTGGTCTCCCGGAACCGTGTCGCGGTATCGCGTCGTCATCATGTAAAGACAGATAGCCAGTGGTTTATCAAACGTTCCCCCCCACTAGGGTTACAGTCCCTCTTTCCCGTCTGTTGTTACGGCCATGCTTTTCTGGTTTTACGAGTGTTTACAGGTGGGTTGGTATACCACTACCAGGCTTCCTCGTGGCGCGAGCAAAATCAAGATGAGCTTCATGGTAAAACATGTCAATATAACATGGCTAGGTGCTGTTTTTTTCTTACGCCAGTGCGCACAGATACTTTGACCATTCCGGTCCGTGGCCAATGGCTGCATTGTCGATATCCTGGCCTTATGAAGCTATTAATGCAAGATGTGCGCCGAGATGTAAGTGGAAACAGGTTGGTTACCTGTCTGATGGCAATAAGAAAAAAACCGTTGATGAATGCAAGGACTGTGCATGGATCGCAGGTCCCTTCATTCAAATTAGATGCTGACGTGATATGTCTCTGCATGGAATTTTTCGAAGTGTTCAGTTTAAGGAAAGTTTTTTGTCAGTGCAAACCTTTTTTTTTTTCACTTTTCTTTGCATTAGTTTGTCCTCTCATCGTCCAGTTGATGCTTTTACATCTGTCATTTGGTGGAAGAGTAGAGAGAGAGCAGGGGGGGGGGGGGGGGGGCGAGGTAGCGGAGTAGCATGGTCGTATGGTGAGGGAGGGGGAAGGTAGCGGGTTGTTTAGATGAGGGTCAGCTTCAATCAGGAATCGTTTCGGGATGGCGGTGGATGGGAGGATGGGGAAAGGAGGGTGGTGGGCTATACGGAAGAGATGGATAGAGGGGGGGGGAGGGAGTAGAAGACATCGAGAGCGGGGTGTATTCTAAAGGCCGAAGATTCGAAGCCTCGAGATGGAAGACAGTTGTGCTCACGTGATGGAATGTGGAAAGAAACCACTTCTTTCCCATACCTGGGTTTGGTTTGGCGTGATGACAAGAGATAGCTTCACTTCTGCTGATCGCTTTAGCAAGCGAGAAGTTGAGGTCAGCCTAAGAAAGAGCGTTGGTGGAACTTGAAGCATATTGCCATGCTTTAGAGAGTGGCGTTTTTTTTTTTTTTTTAATCTTGGGTGCGATTCATTGGGCAGTCGAGTAAACAAATACGCTCCCCAACCTGACGGATTCCCGAAGGTGATTTGACCACCCTGCAGCAGCAAGGCATTATACCCTCTGTTCATTTTCTTTTTTGCTGAGGCTGATGGTTTCGTTATGTCAAGGACTCCAACTGTTTGATGCGTTCCAGTCTCCAGTTCTGCTGGTCGTACAAGAGCTTTGAAGGCCTTTTTCATATTGCTGTTGATAATGCTCTTTGAGTAGATAAGAAAGCATGGAGAAGAGTTATGATAACATCCGTTTGGCCTCATATCTGAGGGACTGGATTAGGAAGTCTGCACCTGAAGATTTTTTTTTTTCTTGCCATTTGTGTGTATTTCCATTTCGATTGGGATAAAATTCTGTTGACTTTTTCTTATAGTACACAAGTCCCAGTTCCTTGTGTAACAAAACTTTGTAGAAAGGCATGAAGGGCTTGAATTTTTGTTGTTGTAAAGGGAGCTGGTAAGGCCTTAATGCAGTTCTCTGGGTTTAAAAAAAAAAAACATCAAAGGCAAGTCGTAATTAAGGGAGCAGTGCTCTCTTGAAGAAAAGTCTCAAGTTGATCATCATTATGTGAGATTCAATGCACTTTGTCGGGTACGAGCTCCAAGCTTACACCTGACAACCGGTCTGTGCACCTCTTGGTTAAAGCTCAAAATCCATATCTATAATGAAAATGCTTAGATTGCCTTTCTCTTCGGAAAAGGCTCAGAGTTATAATATTGATGAGGCTCAGTGCTGCTGGCTCCTGTTGTTGAAGCTCGAAGCTCATATCGTATGGACCCTGTGTGTTCTCTTTGTAAAAGCTCAGTGTGGCCCATCAGTAATACTACCACCCATCATGTTTTTTTTTTTTTTTTTTTACAAGGTAAAAAACTCAAGTTGTATTGAGTGGCCTCCTTGGTGAGAGCTAAAAGTTTAATCATATAAAATTGATAGATATTGCTAATCTGTATAAAAATCGCTCTGAAAAATGTAGAATTCAAGGATATTTACATTCAGCCTGATCCTGAAATTTTAAGTCTATTGCATCAACTCAGATGCAGTTTCTTTTTTAAGGATTCCTTAGTTGCTTTTGTTTTCCTCTTGTTCAAGCTCAGTGTTTATCTTACGTCCAGTTATTGAAGTGGGACCTCCAGTCGACCTTTCCCGCGCTGTCCCTTGGTTAAAGCTTGAAAGTTTATTTATGCCCCCAGCGCTTTTCTCTAGGGGAAGCTCAGAAGTTTATATTGTTAACTGCCAATTATTTTTCTCTTGGTAAAATCTCACTGTTTATGTCAGATGGACTGTTTAAGATGATTGTGATGGACGACCAGTGCTTTTCTCTTGATAGAACGATCAAAGCTTATATTGACTGACCCACTGCACTGCTGGTCTTGGTAAAAGGCTTGAAGTTTACATCGGTGGACCCGCAGATAAAAGCTCGAAGTTTACATTGTTGGACCCAGGTAATAGAGCTTGAAGTTTACATGGGTGGACCCAGTAAAAGCTTGAAGTTTACATTGTGTAGGACCTAGGTAAAAGCTTGAAGTTTACATTGGTGGACCCAGGTAAAAGCTTGAAGTTTACATTGGTGGACCCAGGTAGAATCTTGAAGTTTACAGTGGTGGACCCCGGTAAAAAGCTTGAGTTTACATTGTGTGACCCAGGGAAAAGCTTGAAGTTACCACATTGGTGGCCGCAGGTAGAAGCTTGTGGTTTTACATTGTCAAACACCAAGTAAAAGCTTGTAGTTTTATATTGGTGGACCCAGTAAAAGCGTGTAAAAAAAAAAGTTATATTGGTGGACCCCCAGCTAAAAGCTCAGAGTTTTAAATTGAAGGACCCAGTGTTTTCCTCTAGGCAAAATCCTCAAGGTTGGTATTGACAAGCGAGTGGTTGTGGTGTTTGTTTGTTTTTGTGTTGTTTTGTTTTTTAAAGCTCAAAGGTTTACATTGACGGACCCCGAGCAATCATGTTGGTTGATAACATTCAGACTTGAAGTGCTGCACCTTCCTATGGCAAAGAGGACGGACAGGGACACCCATCACGAAGGGCGGGGAAAGGAGGGGGAAGGGGTTGCACTGAACACATCATCAGAACGACCACACATTAAGATAGGCAATGAAATGGCAATTTTTATGTCAGGGCGCTAGGGAGAGATCGAACTCTCAACATTCGAAGCATCGCAAACTCGGTTGCCATCTACTATCTGAGCCAACCAAGACCCACAGATTGATAAACATCTAAGGCAAATATAATGATGGAACCTTATAATGCATTTCTCTAAGTCTTTCGCATATATTGAGCCCAAAGCATATATTGATTGGGGGACCCTAATGCCCAATTCTCTTCGCAGAAGCTCAAAGCATGTATGAGGGAACCCAATGCAATTCTCTTCGGCAGAAGCTGAAAGCATGTATATGAGGAAACCTAATGCAATCATTCTTTTCGCAGAGGCTCAAAGCATACATATTGATGGACCCAGCATCAGTTTCTTCTCTTGCATAGAAACCCCCAAGCCTATTACCGATGCGCCCGCTACATTTGGCACAAGCTTGAAGGCATGTATTGATGTGGGTCCAGACCAGTTTCCTTTTAAAAGTAAAAGCTCAATTCATTGAGGGGCCCCAGATCACTTGTTTCGGTCAAAGCTCAGAGCTCATATTGACGGACCATATACATACACTCGTCATCATATTGTTTGCGCTCAGTCACGGAAGTGTGTGACTGTGTGCGTGTCTGTGTTTTCCGTGTCTCAATTACTGAGGACCCCAATCACTTCTTAACGGTCAAAGCTCGGAGCTCTATATTTGTGGCACGTAAGGTACACTTGTTATCATATTGTTAGGGCTTAGTCACGGAAACGTTTGTGTGTGTGTGTGTGTGTGTGTGTGTGTGTGTGTCCTGGAAATAGTAATCAGCTCGTTGTTTTCTGGTTGTTCCGTTTCCTGTTAGACCTATAAGCACTGCACAAACTTTTGAGTACAGAAAGACCTGAAGGTCAAAACGATCACTTTCGTCTCCCGTGCACGCCAGTCATTCAGTAATCCAACAACACAGTCCTCTTATCCCACTCCTCTTCCCTCCTCCTCCTCCTCCTCCTCCTCTCCAGACGGTGACCACATAGCCAGCAGATGAACCCTGACACGTGCGTTGGTGTTTACAAATTGAGCTGAGAGAAACAAACCAACCAAGCAACCCGAGGACAAGGAGTGCATGCACATGCGGGCGCGTTGCTTTGTTCCACTGTACTAGGGCGGCGAAGTGAGGGGCGAGGAGAGCATGATGGTCGGAAGTCAACTATTTCCGTCTGTCGCTGGAGCGTCACGCCGCGTCGTCGTCGTTAGAAATGGCCAGGGCTTGTCATGAATGGTTTGACACGCCGCATCTTCTTCTTTTTGTTGAATGGCCAGGGCGCGCGTTGTCGGGAATGGGGGGGCGCCCAACTCTCCGGCTGGGGCCTGTTTGGCGGGATTGAACACTAAAAGACGCGCCCCGCGGAAAAAGATGCGCAGAAGCGCACGCGTGTATGGTGGTGTGGGGTGGATTGGGGATGTTGTGTGGGTTGGATGTTAGGTGTGTCAGTGTGTGTGAGGAGTGATGAGGAGATGAGAGAGAGAGAAGAGAGAGTGATTGAAGTTGGTTCTCCTCCCAAAGTGGTTGAATCATTAATCAATTAATATATATATATACGTGTGTGGTATTAGAGATAAGATATAAGATGTGTGTGTGTGTGTGTGTGTGTGTGTGTTGTGTGTTGTGTGTGTGTGTGTGCGCGCGCGCTCGCGCGCGCATAAAATACATACAAAACCCGCGTGCTCGTGCGCATGTGCACGCACATACACAAACGGGAATATACATTTCTCTTCTCCTCTCTCTGCTCTTCTCTCTTCCTCGATCCCTTCTCCTCTCACCCTAATCCGCCTCTCTCTGGTGTCTCTGTCCCTGTCTGTGACCGTTCCCATCTCTCTGCGGCTCGCCCGCTGCTGCTCGCATGTACGACAGTCTACACAAGAGCAACTGCAACCATGTCTCTCTCGACAACATCTCGGATAAACAAAAAAGAGCTCAAAGCACGGAGATGGCGGGGACAATCCAAAAAAAGGATCCACAAGCACTAGAGGGAGTCGCTCTGTCTCACACGACAAAAACGGGAAACACGAAACAGGCACCGGGGGAAGAGCGGCACCTACACACAGAACACACACACGTCACGACACACTACACCAGAAAACCACCACAACACACATACACTACACACTCACCTCTCCGACGCACAATCACGCACACAGTGCACACATTTCTCTCTCGCTCCACCCACCACCCCCCCTCTCTCTCTCTCCGTCTCGTCTCTCTCTCTGATGGAGTTTTGTGTCTGCATGTCTGACCCTTCAAGGAGTGTATGTTGTATGTATGATGGCGCGTGTGCGCGCGCTAGCAGTAACAACCTATAATTAGTGATCGCGTAGATATATAAAACTGCTGGTCATCGTGTCGATACAATCTAATCCCAGGTGACTTCGTCACGGTCATTGTGCACGTACAGTTCGGTGCTCGCGTACACGTCGATCCAACCCGTACTTAGTAGGTAACTGGGCTTTACATTGTACCGGGTCACGTCCAGAACAACATGCAGAAGGTGTAGCTGGAGAGGGGCAGTTCTGGCCTGCTGCAACCTTCTGCTGTCGAGGATGACTCGACAGGTATGAGCATGGAAGGGGTGTCCCGGCAATCCTTGCACTCGCCGTGTGGAAGCTTCGCAGTGGGGAATGGGGAATGCATTAAGCTGAGGCTCCGCTCGAAAAACAGTTGGATTCGGTGGATCCGCAAAAGAGCCTTACAGTTGGTACCCCACCTATCCCGAACCGGCAAAAAATAAAAGACCATGGAGGCCGTAGTCACCCTGCAGTCCCCCCCCCTCGCCCCCCCCCCACCCCTTCCCACCCATCAACTCTACTTTCTCTTCCTGTCCCACACCCTCCACACACCAAGCAACCACCCACTCCGCTCTTTCCCATCCCGTCCCTACAATCCTCTACCCCCCAGATCCCCACTAACTACACTTCTGGCTGCCTTCTCTTTTTTGTTGTCTCTCGACTATCGTCGTGGCTACAATTCCCAGCCACCCACCCCCCTTGGGGTACCGTCCCACCCACCCCCTCGCGCATCCACCGAACCGCTCTCCACACCATTCCATTCCGCTCTCGTCCCCTCTCGCTACAACAACACCATGTGTCCAGACATTGGCAGGCCTGCACCACCAGCCTGTCTTTGCCCTTCTCCTACACCACACTAGTGCTACCCTTCTGAAAATAATGTCAACATTTGCCGGGGCCCAATACCAGGGTTATATGCCTAACGGGCCCGGTCTGAAATATAGTCTGGGTGTAGAAAAAAGGGGGGGTAATGGAACATTTGCCCCAATACCTCATCTACCTTTGAGAGGACCTTCATGTCCTAACGTCTGATCCGGGTATTCTTCTCCCTAAACGTCTATCGGGTACCCTTCTTCCTAAACGGACTATCCTAGACCCTTCCTTCCTAAACGACCTATCCATAGGCCCTTCTGCTAAACGTGGGCTGTCCAATACCCTTTCTTACCTAATAACGTCTATCCCTACTACAACTCTAAAACAATTCCTAATCGTGAGCCCTTCTCGGCCGCTAACGTCTATCCCTAAGATCCTAAGGGATCCTACTTCTCCCTAACGTCTATCGTACCCTTCTCTCCTAAACGACTATCGTACCCTTCTCCCTAAACGCTATCGTACCCTATCCGTACGTACCCTCTTCTTTCCCTTCTTCCTAAACGTTCTATCCTACCCTTCTCCTAAACGTCTATCCTCCTCTCTCTAAACGTGTCTATCGTAACGCTCTTCTTCCTGTCAGTCTATCGCTAACCCTTAAACCTCTGTGCCTCATAACGTCCCCTATATCCTAACCCTTCTTCCTCTAAACGTCTATCCTACTCCCTCTAAACGTCTATGCCATGCCATTCTCCCTTGAAGGTCTATCCTGCCGCTTCTCCTTGGAAATATCTGTCATAACACTGTCCCCCTATACCGGCATACTATCGGCCCATCTCGCTAAAGCGTCTATCCACCACCCATCGCTCGCTAAAAACGTGCTATCCCTAACCCGCTTCTCCCTAAACGTCTATCCGACTACCCTCTCCTTCAAATATCGGTCATACACTTCCCCGTATACCGTCTATCCTACCCATCGTCGCTAAACGTCTATCCTACCCATCCTCGCTAAACGTCTGACCCTACCCATCTCTCGCTAAACGTCTATCCTACCCTTCTCGCTAAACGTCTACCGTTATCCTACCCATCTCGTCGTCTAACCTACCCATCTCGCTATAAAACGTCCGTCCTACCCATCTCCCTAAAACATTCTGAGTCCTTCGCCTGCTATCCTCCGACGTCAGCTGTCCTACCATCTCTCCCTAGCCCTTCTTCTGCCTGCTCCAGCATCCTCTGTCATCTCCACCCTTCTTCGCATGGCCCTGGTTTAGAGGATCCTTGGTTTAGGGCTGTTGGTTTGCTTGCTAGCTGCTTAGTTTTTGTTGTTTGTTTGTAAATGTTTTGATTGATTTGTGGTTGTTTTTGTTAGCGGTTTTTTTTTCTTTGTTTCTGTGTAGGACCTTTTGTCTGGATTTTTTCCCGATCACAAGGCTTTAAAAATTAATTAAATTCAGTAGAAACGAAGATTTGTGTGCGGCCCCTGTTCCGTGTCGGGTTTTGATTTGGGACACGAGGCTTAGTCCACGTGTCTCACGTGGCTCACGATGTCATCATACGTCTGACGACAGAATTCGCCAGTTAAGGGACGCTTCAGTCAGTCTCTGGAAATACAGCTCGAAATAATTTTGTGCAAACCTGCTTTTGCACAAAAGTTAGTTGTACAACAAGAAACACTGGAATGCATGAAACATTTTGGGATTCCGTTGAGTGACGTAGGCTGAAAACTTCAGTGACGTTACAAGAACGACGGGCATCTGAGTTGGGTCAGCGAGGGCGTGTAGCCAATGCTTATCCACTTCAGTGACGTCAGCAAGAACGACAGCATCTTAAGTTGGGGCAGCGCGACAGTGCCAAACTCACTTCAGTGACGTCACAATAACGACAGTATGTTTACGTTGGCAGTGTTAGTGACACAATGCTAAATCCACATAAGTGGGAAGCAGGCGGATTGACCTGGAAACCCCGCCCGCCGCTGAATCTGAGTTGGGGGCGCTCAAATCAGATGAAAAATGAGTGTGTGCTGTACACCTGACCAAGGGTATGATGTTCTGTCTTGGTCATTTTGCGATATGGACAGAGATCTATATTTCGATTCATAAATTCTTTTTTCTTTTGTGTTCTTAAGAATACATGACAAAACCCAACCAAAATGTTTGTGCAGTCAGACGTTGAATATTCAGTATTGATATGTGTGCGGGCGCGCACGCGCGCGCGCGCGCGTGTGTGTGTTTCTTCACATTTAACTGGAATATTTTCTTGTTTCCTTTTGTGTATGTGGCTTCAAACCCTATTGGCAATACCTTCACTATAAATAAAGCCTTTGAAATTCAGGCATAATATTTTGATGTGGTGATCGTCTGTCATTGTACGTAATTGTGATTTTTTTTTCACAAAGCAGAAAACTGGAAGTCAATCATTTCCAAAAACATGGAGTAAATTTTATTAAAAACTCGCTCGCACAAAATGGTCCCAGACAAGCTAAAATGTTGTCACCATGTCAATGTAGACATAATGAACCAAAGAAACAGATGTGAAGTGAAAGGAGAATATCTCGACATTTAACACACAAAAAAATGAATAATTTTCAAAGATGTTAGTTTTTGACGGCCATTTTGAATTTTTTCTTTCTGAAAGTTTCTTGTTGGGAATCAAAGACACAAAAACCAAACAATCATTATTTTCGTAGTATTATAACCCATGACCTTTCCAACGGCAAACATCATAAAACGAAACTTAAGATCAGTGGCGTGAGTCTGAAATCTCAACAGTCTTTCGAGTTTTTTCACATTTTTCCACGGCAACAAGTATGTTGCGATAATATTAAATGATAAATTCCCAAACCATGTGTGTGTGTTCCCCCCCCCCCCCCCCCCCCCCCCCCCCCCCCCCCTATTTTAGGTTTGTTTCCCCCCCCTATCCCTGTTGATAAACAAGACCTTTTTTGATGCCTATCAATGCCTCCACCCACACATACACCAAATCTTTTAGTCTCCGGTGATCGAACAATTCGCAAAGGGAAAGAACTGCAGGGAGCTAATGGCCACACCACCCCGTACCTGGCGTGTGCAGGGTCGCTGTGTAGGTCGAGCTGTTTGGCGCTGCGTGGCCCACCCACGTCCGCTGATGTTCTGCTTCCACCGGGTGACGGAGATCTACAAGATTTACTCCACTCCCCTTCCCACAACTGCATCCATCCTCACGGTGGAACAGCTGCAGACGCTCCAGAAGCTCACCTTGGCCTCCGCGCAACAACAACGGCAGCGTACAGCGGCGACGGCGGCGACGTGGACATCGAAGTCGATGTGGTAGCCTTTGGCTTCTTCCCACGACCTCAGGGTCCAGGGTAGAGTCCTCTACATCGTCGTCATCATTATCGTCGTCGTCGTCGTCGTTGGTGGTGGACGACGGTGGAGGACGGGAGGCGGGGAAGGGGGAGAGGTGTGGGACAAAATGTGACGGAGGAGGTCAGCGTCGCGCCCACCTGGCGGGGACCACCGCAACAACAGTCATCATAAACATACGGGAGTGGTGAGTAGTTCTTTTTGAAAAATGAGGTTATCATCGTCGTCGTCACTGTCATCATGTTGTCATCATCGCTATCATAATCATCATCATCACCACTGGCATCGCCATCATCATCATTATCATCATCATCATCATCATCATCATCATCATCACCATCATCATCACAACAAACCACACCAACACCGCCACCACCACCACCACCACCACAATCATCATCATCATCATCATCATCATCATCATTCCATGCCTCCGAGGGCGTTGGTGGCTATAACGGCCGCTTGGAGATTTGCTCAAATCTCCATAGCTTCTAGGGCCTCGGGTGATGAGCAGCAGGGCAGAGGCCACTGTAACTAATCCAGTTCTCTTCACACGCTGTCCCATCATAGACTTTCGATCTGCCTCAGAGACCTTCACTCTCCACTGAGCCTTGGGAGCTGCTGTCGGGCATTGTGTCCGACACTGAGAAGCATGGCGAGACACACGCCCGTCGCAGGCAAGCTGACAGCGTCTTGTCATTGAGGCGGTACCTGTCTTCCAGAGAGCGCTACCTTGCTGCCTGTATTACATGGTGTGTCTCTATAGTAGACGCGGATAGTCATCCTGAAGCATGTTTTTTTTTTTCTTTCTGCAATGCCCAAGAATTTTTGCTCGATTCTATCTTAGATGGTGGGCTTCCATGCAAAACGTTCTGTTGTCAGTGTTAGTTTTCGGAAAATCAACATTAAGGAAAATTTGGGTGTGAACATTTAATTTTCTCGTCTGACTTTTGTTGGGGTTCCAACCACTGCTTTTATTACTACTCCTCCTTACTACTATGATTGCTACTGCTACTGCTGCTGCTGCTGTTGCTACTGCACTTACTACTGCTGCTTGCTGTTTGCTACTGCGCTGCTGTTACTACTAGCTGCTGCTGCTGCTGTACTACTACTGCTGCTGGGATGCTGCTGCTGCGGAAACTACTTTTACTACTACAACAATGAAAGCGACTGCTGTTACTGCTGCTACTACTGCTATTACTACTACTGCTGCTGCTGCTGAGACTACTTCTACTCCTACAACTATGACAACGACTGCTGTTACTGCTGCTGCTACTGCTTGCTGTTACTAACTACTGCTGCTGCTGCTGCTGCTGGCTGCTGCTGCTGTAGAGACTACTTTTACGACTACTACAACTATGACAATGACAGCTGTTACTGCTGCTGCTGCTTTCTGCTGCTGCTGTTACTACTACTCTTCTGCAGCTGAGACTACTGTTACTACTACAGCTATGACAAACGACTGCTGTTGCTGCTGTTACTGCTGCTGCTGCTGCTGTGCTGCTGCTTGCTGCTGCTGCTGCTGCTGGCTTTCTGCTGCTGCCTGCTACTACCACCATAACCACAACTACTACTGCTGTGATTGACTTTGGCCTGCTCTTCTAACCAACATTGCTATATTCTTGACTTCTCCAGCTTACATTCAGTACGAATCAAGTGGTTTGACTAAAAAAAAAAATAAATAAAAAAATGATGTAAAATGAAGTAGATGTTTGGAGTCTTCCTTTTGTTCCAGACGCTGCCCTACGCTGTCACTGCACCTTCACGACTATTGCGTCCCTGTGGTTGGTGGCCTGGCTGGTGACGTCATCCTTTCTTCAGTCCTGATCGGTGCTCTGCTGACGTCAGCTGCAGGTGCACTGGAGGGGGGGGGGGGGGGGGGGGGGGTCCCCTTCGTCAAGGAACTTCTTTCCAGCAGGACAGAAACCTCTGGTTTCCTCCCTTGCTTCGCTCGGAGAGGTGGCCAGCGTGATGGCCGTGTGGGTTGATGGCGTTCGGTGAAACAGGAGGGCAGTGATGGGTGGCAGGTTCGGGTGGATCCGTGGCTTTGAGGGAAGGGCAACAGAGTTTTGTTCAGCCAGCTGTAGTGTTTGTTTCCTCTACATGTTCCTACTTTCTGCTACATTTTCCTACCACCACCACACACACACACACACACAACACACACACACACACACACCACACACACACCCACACCCACACACTTTTTGCTACATTTTCCTGCCACCACCACCACCACCACCACCCACACACACACACTTTTTGTTACATTTTCCCAACCACCACCACTACCACCCAATTTTTTTTTTATCTGGTACTCTGTCTTTCTTTTCTTTACGTTGTAGTGAGTGGTTATAAGTTTTCTTCTTCTTTCTACTTCCTCCTACCTTTCTTTCTATTTTTGTTCTGCTTTGACCTACTTTCTTCTACTTTTCCTTTCCGTTTTTTTTTTTTTTTTCTTTTGTCCTGCTTTGTCCTGCTTTCCCCTACCTATTCTAGCTATCTTTTTTTTTTTTCTTCCAGCTGCTTTGTCGTATAGTTTTTTTCTCTATCCTGCACTACTTTTTCATGGCGTTGTCCTCCTTTCTCAGACGTGTAGCTGCATCATCCTATTTATTCTGCCCGTGTGTCTAACAAGTTTCTGTTCTATCCTACTTTTCCCTGCTCTTCCCTACGTTCTCCTCTGTCATACCCCCCTCCCTCCCCATCCCCCACCCCCCCCCCCCCCCCCCCCCCCCACCCCCCCCCCCCACCAAAAAAAAAACCCTTTTCCACATTTCATTATATTGTCTTACTACTTCGCCCAAAGGTTTGTTGCATGATTCCGACTCTCTGGCCCCAACCCCGCCCTTCAGCCTCTCCATCCCCGTTCACCTTGCCCTTGTTGTTGTTTTTGCCCTGCGTTGTCCTATTTTCCCTGACCTGTGCCTGATGTTTGCTTCATCGTTCTACTTCCCCGTTCTTTTCCTTGCTCCATCGTCCTATTTGTCCCTGCCTTTTCCTGCTTCATGCTCCATCGTCCTGTATGTCCCTGCCTTTTCCTGCTTTATGCTCCATCGTCCTGTATGTCCCTGCCTTTTCCTGCTTCATGTTCCATCGTCCTGTATGTCCCTGCCTTTTCCTGCTTCATGCTCCATCGCCCTATTATGTCCCTGCCTTTCCTGCTTTATGCTCCATCGTTTTATTTGTCCCTGCCTTTTTCCTCTCCATCGTCCTGTTGTCCCTGCTTTTTCTGCTTTATCTCCATCCCTGTTTGTCCCTGCCTTTTCTATGCTCCATCGTCCTATTTGTCCCTGTTCTATGCTCCATCGTCCTATTTGTCCCTGTTCTATCTCCCATCGTCCTATTTGTCCCTGTTCTATGCTCCACCCTGTTTTTCTCCATGCTCTATGCCTCCTATCCCCATCGTCCTATTTGTTCCCTGTTCCTGCTCCATCGCCCTATTTGTCCTTTCTATGCTCCATTGTCCTATTTGTCTCTGTTCTATGCTCCATCGTCCTATTTGTCCCCCCTTTACCCTGCATGTCTCTAGGCCTTTTCCCCTGCCTTTTCCAGCATTATCCTATATTTGTCCCTTGCCTTTCCCTTAGCTTTCGCTGATCCATTAGCCTTTCCACTGTTTCGCCCCATTCTTGGCCTTTTTCCTGCCTATCACTTCATTATCCTATATTTTTTCCGCTCCATTATCCTACTGTTTACTTGTTCTTGCCACACTCTTTTACTGTCCTCTTTTTTTTCATTCGTTTTCCTTGCATCTTCCCACATTTTTCTTTTTTTTCCTTCTTTTTTTTTTTTTTTTTTTTTTCAGTATTCTACAGTAACGGCTCAGCCTGAACAGGAGAGAAGCGTCAGCAGTTGTGAGGACGCACACACCACATAGATGTTGTTTGATGTGACTCCTTAAAGATGACCGCCACCTTCTTCACCTTAAAAGTCGCTGACGCTCTATATCGCAAAAGTCCGTGTCCGCTACTTACTAATTCATGCTGATCACATGTCTGTGCGTAGAACGTTTTAGTCTACGGCAATTTATCTTTGTCATTCAACGCCTCTGTGGATGTCTCGGTTTTGGTGAAGAAAATCCAGAATGCTGGCCAAGAGGATATGATCACGAGTTTTTCAGTTGGTGGGGGCGCTGCTGCCCGCCATTTTGTTTTGCTGTATTGTACACATTACATTTCGGCGCCAAAATGCATAGCTCAAAGTAGCAGAACTTTCTTTTTTTTTTTTTTGTTTTTTTTTTTTTTTTTTTTGATTGTTATTCTTGATATTTTACAAATGGAACTGGGTGACAAGCCTGATTGAACGACACGTGTAGTCAAAACGTAGTGCTGGCTGAACAGATCCTTGATCGCGTCCCTAGCGGCTGTCATGGTCTCTAACCATGAAAGATCGTTCATTTGTTTCGTTGTGAAAGACCCAGAAACTAAATCCTGTTTAAAGACAGGGGTTTCTTTTTGTTTAGTCCCATTTTCCTAGATCATAATATGTTGTAGAAATCATAAATAAGTCTTGAAAAATCCCAGCTGTCTAGTTCGTAGCCACGGTCCGCTAACTCTATCCTTCTGTATGCAGTCCTTCCTATCTAGCCAGTCCCAGCTGTCTAGATCCTAGCCATACCTCCCAGCTAACTAGATATCCTTCCGCTAACTAGTCCCAGATATCTAGCCAGACCCCAGTCATAGCCATACCTCCGCTCTCTCTATCCTTCTGTCTGTAGTTCCAGCTCTCTTTTTGCCTTCTGTCTCAGTCTGTGCCAGTCAGGCCCCCTTAGAGCTTCGATGATCCTTGTACAACAACGGTGAGGCAATAGCTGATTAAAACTGCGCGTTTTAATTCAAATTCTGTCGCAGTTATCGATGCTGGAGCATGCGTGGCGCTTATTAAGAAAGCGTCGCGAAGGAGAGAACATTAAATCGGGGCTGGTCTGTCTCAAGTTGGCGATATAACTGACCGGGTGATTAGTTACCTTGTGTACTGGATTAGCGAATTAGAAATTAACGTCGATGAAGATTTAACCATAGAAATAGTTTGTTGACGATTTGCCAGGCTATTTTACTGTGGGGAGTTGGTCATTTTGTCGAAAATACACTCCTGCCAAAATGCCCTGTTGGTTGATATGCATATGTAAGATACATCATTTGAAAGAATGAAAGGAGAAAGGGGTTGAAAATGAAATTGTGAAAATTGTTCGATCTGCAAGGATGACATCGATCACAGTAGACCCCTCCCCCCTCCCAAAACTCATCACCACTTAACCCCCCACCCCACCTCCACTCCACCCACCCATCCGACAGTTCGTGCGTGACCCCCGAAAGTGTTTCCGATGTTGCCTAATTTATTCACCATGATGAAAGATGTGGACGGAAGAAGAAGGTGAGGGAAGTGGGGATTCCGAGGCAAGGGAGGGAGAGGGGGGGGGGCAAGAGAAGTTTTGTTTCTTGTACGTGACAGAATAACCCGCGAGCTTTGGAAAAGTCAACAGTTTGGCACATACTATCATCACCCTCATGGATTAGTCTTGAACATCATCGATCACCGTTACCATAGCCACCAGCCCAATCCCACCCCATCCCGGGTCGTTTCGGCACCTGATCGACTTTTTTTTATAATTTGATTTACCAATTTCTTTGTTTGAGTGATGGATAACGAAGGTAACTTTTGCTCCCGTGGGAAAACTATCACGTGCTAGTGGTACCACACACACACACACACACACACACACACACACACACACACACACACACACACACACACACACACACACTGTGGACACGAGGCACACAGGACAAAGAAGAAACCTCATTTTAAAAGAAATAAAAGAAGAAATTAATATTCCGCCGAACGAAAGAGACACTCAAAGAAGAAAAAAAAAGGGGAGAGGAGGGGGCGGGGGGGGGGGGTGGTGAGAGGTCAGCCTTGCCCGAATTCTCCGAGGGCTGTATGCACATAGCAGTAACACTGAGAGAAAGAAGAACACGCGAATTAAAGTTTACCGAACACTGACCGTAGGTTTTATGGATTGTTTTTTTGTTTGTTTGTTTGTTTGTTTGCTTTTTCGTTTTAAATCTTGATTGTCAACTAGTTCTTCAGTTGTTGCAGAGTTCGAGCGTCCACTCCCGTAATATTGGCAGCCTTGGGACTTCTTTGAATTTATTTCTCAATTATCTATTTATTTCTTAATGATTTTGTTTCTGTATGCTGCATGTCTGCCATCAATTCCAGGCGATTAGGTGGTGCCCTCCAGCGTCAGTCCTTTGAAGTTAATAAGGGCATCACGGGAGCAAACGCTTATCTCCCTTGCTTATCATCATACCCTGCGTTATCTCCCTTGCCTATCACAATTATCCTGCTTTATCCCCCTTGCTAATCATCGTTGTCCTGCGTTACCTCCCTTGCTTGTCATTATCCTACGTTACCCTCCCTCGCTTGTCATCATACCCTACGTTACCTCCCTTGCTTGTCATCATACCCTGCGTTATCTCCCTTGCTTGACGTCATCATCATCTGCGTTATCTCCCATGCTTTTTCATCATCCTGCGTTATCTCCCTTGCGCATCCTTATCGTGCGTTATCTCCCTCACTTATTATCCTTATCCTGCGGTTAGATATTCGTCTCCCAGCCTGACGTCCTTTCATTTTTCATGATGATGCTGTAGGTTTGCCATGCGTGTTCTTGTGTGCTTAGCGAGACAGGTGGTGACGGTGAAGAACAGTGCAGGTTTGGGGGGCGAGACTGGTGTTCCTGCGCTGCTAGTAACGCGTCGTGTTTACTCTTCCTCCTCCTGTGTTCTGTCGCATTCCAGTGAGATTTGCCAAGCCTTTGATGCTGGCCTCTTCTTGACTGTCTGGCTGTGTGCAGCTGGGCCACACGTAACCCACACTTCAACAGCTCCTAGTGCTGTGGTTTCCTTCGTTGATGAACATGTTTCTTCTGCGCACGTTTTGTTCCTTTCGTCTAACATCTCCACCAGCCCCACTCCGTATTTCCCTTCTCCCTCTTTCTCCCTTCGTTTCTCTCTCTCTCTCTCTCTCTCTCCCTCTGTCTCTCTCTTTCTCTCTTAGGCTTTCTCTCTCTCAGCCTCTCTCTCTCTCTCTCTCTCTCTCTCCTCTCTCTCTCTCTCTCTCTCTCTCTGTCTCTGTTCCATGTATCTTTTCTGATTTTCGAACACAGAAGTTGTACATATACATGTATATATATATATATATATTTTGCTGTTCATCTGATCATATCATTTATAGGAATATCATCTACCTTTTTGAGGTCAAAAGTTCTGTGCTGCAAATGCCACCAAAAAAAAAGAAAAGAACATCACTGTCGCTTGTATCAGGTTTATGTGAGTTAGGTTTTGTGATACAAGACGACGCAGTGTTTTTCTATAAACTGTGGTGTGTGTTTTTCTCATGGCGCGTGTCTTTGCGTATGTATTGGCTGTTTTTGTTGTTGTTGTTTTGTTTGTTTTAAATTTTTCTGCTGTCTAATCAAAGTAGAAGATACAGCAAGATCATTAAGAGTAGTTTCCCTTTATTTTTTTTTAGAGGTGGGGAGAGAAGGTTTCATTATGTTAACGGTGATTGTGTACTATGAGTGGGAAGTAACATTGATGGGGGGAGGGGAGGGGCTTAGGGGGAGAGGATGGATGTTGACAATACAAAAGAACGGACGTTGATTGTTCTTGTTTCTGGTTCAGAGGTATAATGATATATCATATTTAATTTGCTGATGCCCGTGCATCAGAGCATTTGAGAACATTCCAGTTGATTTTGGTTTGTGATACGCTTGTTGCCATAAGATTTTGCTTGGTTGGTTTCTGTCAAAATCATCTTTTTACTGTTCTGTTGCAGATGTACATTTCATGCTGTTGTGTGTCATTTTGGGGGGAAGGGGATGGGGGGGGGGTGCATCGCGCGACTGCTGCTTTTTTTTTAAGAATCGGTTTGTTTGTTTTTTTTGTTCATCTTATCTGTAATTCAACAAGGAAAGCAGATTACTGACAACACCAGCTGAAATCCGTAACATCAATGTATATGATGGTCTGAGGACAACACATATTACAAACAAAAGTAAGAAGTATAAATACTATATTCTAAAACAATAATAACAGTACTCAATTTAAAAAAAAAAAAAGTTCACTCGATAAGAGAGATCACTAATTAAAAGAAAAATTTTCTTGCAGCAGAAAAAGACAAAACTGCAATATATATATATATATATATATATAATATATATATATATATATATATATATATATATATATATGAATCACACCGATTTTACAGTCGACAATATAACATAGGCCTAGTGTTTCCTTTCCATTTTTCTTTCCAAGTTTTTGACAGCAAGCCACACAATAAGCCTACTTGAAAACGTATATTTATGTTGTGGGAAAGATACATTCTTTATATTGACGTTTATTAGTCACACACACACACACACACACACACACACACACACACACACACACACACACATACACACACACACACACACACACACATACACTCTCTCACACACATCTCAATCTCTCTCTCTCTCTCTCTTTCTCTCTCTCTCTCTCTCTCTCTCTCTCTCTCTCTCCTCTCTCTCTCTTCTCTCTCTCTCTTTCTCTCTCTCCTCTCTCTCTCTCTCTCTCTCTCTCTCTCTCTCTCTCGTCGTGTATCAGAATCTTAAGATCCGTGGTAAATGCAGTGACTCGCATAAAGCTGACCCACAAGAAAGGAAGGGAAAATGACACCAAAAGCGGTACGTTCAGAACTGGTTGTCTGGAATCATTGGTTTACATGAAGTCCGCATGTTTGTATCGCTCATGTTTTCAGGTGTATTGTATTCAAAACGCACAAAACTAGCTCACAAGAAAGGCTGTATAACGGGTGAAACATGTTTCATCATCGAAAAAAAAAAACCAGCTATTACTGTTAAGTCTCACAAACCAGGGACCACGGGGAATACATGGAAGCGACTACTGTAGGATATGGAACGTACGAGTGTACAATTTGATTTTTGAAGCAGAATTTTCTCTTTTTGAAAGAACTAGAAAGTTCAGCCTGCTCTTTGGCATTAGTGTTCGAATCGTGACACGTATTTTCAAGGTTTACTGTTTTTCGGTGGGCCTGGCGGCAAATGTTACTGAGACAAAGCAATAAGAGGCATGTTTGTTATTTTTTACGTTTGGATGGGAGAAAAAAAGCTTTTATTGTAGGATGTGAATGTGCTTTTACGCTGTAATTTCAGCTTTTTGTTAAGTATGCTTGAAGTGAAACTTACCTGCCTTTTTGCGATCTGAAATATGCCTAAATGCATTCTCAATACAGTGTTGTACAAACCCGCATTGTACTGCTGTTTGGGTACAGCTTCCAGTACCAAAAGGATCTGTATATAACTGAATTTTGTTGTAGCTGTTGCTGCTACATCAGCTTGCTTTCCTTTCTTAAGTATTGCAACAGAGAATGGGGAAAAAGAACCGTGTTATTAGTATTGAGCTTCGATGTTTTCAGCGAACATGATATCGAAAACTGCATGTCCTATCGATTAACCTTTATTCGGCGCTTCGTTTAATACAAAAGTTACTACTACTTCAGCCAAAGTGTTCTTTCAAATTTGGCTTGTTTGAAAGTAATCTCCTGAAAATATTTAATGTTATATGGCATGGAACTCGGACTGTTTTGCTTCTAGGTCTACGATTTCACTCTGTAGAGGACTTCCTTAAACTGTTAGATGTGTACAGATGTATATCTTTGTTACTAAAGATTGATTTCATATGTGATCTTTATTTTCTTCCGTGTTGAAATTCAAGTAAATTTGTGATTTCTGTAATATGTTTTACTCCTCCCCTCGCTCCTCTTCTGTACCCCACACATTCCTCTCTATCTGTCTGTCTATCTGTCCATCCGTCTGTCTGTCTGTCTAACGGTCTATCTCTCTGTCTTGCATTTTCCAACCTACACTGAAAAATGAGACACTTATATCATCTTGATTTGAAATTAATCATGTCGACGGAAGTTGTGAAACGTAATAAAAGTCTCTGAAGTCTTCAGCATGGATGTATGCTGGACATAGGTTTTATTTCACTTTTTTTTGTACAATCGTCCATGCTTTGTGTCATCATGCGCTATTTTGTATGATTTATTTAATGATACAGCGAACCTATTTTCAGATGGTATCTCTTTGTTACCCTTTACCGGACAGAATCATACTGGACTGACATTACACATCATTATGGTGTTCTCATTTTTTTTTTTTTTTTTTTTTAAATAAGGATGTATTGATTTTGTGAATTTTTTTTGTTTTTACTTTCAGAAGATTTGTTTATGCTTCAGTGATTCAATGCAGGAATGTCATTTGAACGATATAAAGAAATGAAAGAAATGTGTGAAGATTGTGTATACTTTTTTTCTTTCTTTTTTTGCGTGAGGTGTGTGTGTGTGTGTGTGTGTGTGTGTGTGTGTGTGTGTGTGTAACAGAATGGTGGTATGAATTCTAAGAAAAGTGGCAGTTAAGGTGGGATGCGATGGGTTGTGAGTCTTAGTTAAGGTTTCTCGTAAAGAAACAACCTTAATATGCAGTTCACGTAAGTTTTAGTGTGATTCCCCCCCCACCGCCACCCCCACCCCCTTCCCCTACCACCTCTAACCCCCAACAACGCTAACCTTTCAAAACCAACTTGTCAAGCCGCAAACAATATGGCACTGTTTTACACGGTAAGGGGAAATGGGCTTAAAATTCTTGCCCTACGCGCCCCTCAAACTGATAGTCAAGCTTTGTAGGGACGATTTCACACGACAGATGACATAGTCAAGCTCTATAGGGACGATGTCACACCACACGACAGATGACTGACAGTCAAGCTCTGTAGGGACGATGTCACACGACAGATGACTGATAGTCCAGCTCTATAGGGACGATGTCACACGACAGATGACTGATAGTCCAGCTCTGTAGGGATGATGTCACACGACAGATGACTGATAGTCAAGCTATGTAGTGACGATGTCACACGACAGATGAGAACCTTGCGCTGCCTGAAGTGGGCAAGATTCAGTAACTCCAGAGGCATGGGTGATGTGGTCAACTGCTCCAGGGCAGCACGATTCATGAGCTGATTGTTCAATTCCTCCAATACCAGTTCTTTTCTTAAACAGAAGTATGCCTCCCCGTCTGAATGGACGTGGGTGTGTGTGTGGGGGGGGGGAGGTGGGACGTCTAGCACGTACGGTATTCTGTTCTGGAAATTTCTCCTTTCAGACAGTCTCTCACTGTCTGCCTTTGCTTCTCTGTTTTTCTGCATCCACTCCCTTTCCCCCGCCTCCCCCTCCTCCCCCTCTCCTCCCTCCATTCCTCCCTCCCTCTCCTCCCCTCCCCTCCTCCCTCCATCTCTTTCTCCATCCCTCTCTCTCTCTCTCTCTCTCTCTCTCTCTCTCTCTATCTATCTATCTCCGTCGTTGTTTTGGTTCCTGGTGACTTTATCTTTAAATGTCTGAAACTGTTTTTTTCAGTCGTATACTTTCGGCCGATGTGTGTGTTGTGTGTGTGTTTTTTTTTTTTTTTCCGTAATGTCATATCAAATATGGCTGTCAGCCATAACAAGACTCGACATCATCTGGAAACACAAACTTGGCCCATCGCGTTTTCACTGACGATGCGACTCGACATGTGATTGGAAATATCCACGTTCGCTGTATTACCTTTTCTGTGAAGATAAAACACAGCATGCCATTGATAGCATCCTTTCTTCGCTGTATCATCTTTCCAGAGCAGATGAGATCAGCATGTCACACTGTTATATAACTGGTCATTCCTCGTTGTTGTCACCTTTGAAGTGAATATAAAGCACGATGTGTTGTTGGTGATATTTATCCTTCGCTTACCACCTTTTCGGTTAAGATAGAACTCAACAAGTCATCGGTTATACCCATCTTCGCTGTATCTGTCAGCTTGTCAGCAAAGAGCAAGGACTCGACAAATCATTGGTAAATAACCCTCCTTAGTTGTATCATCTTTTTCGCTGATGGTGAGATACCAACTGTCATTGGTCATATCCATCCTTCTCTCAGTCTCTTGTTTAGTGAAGATGAGGTGCGATAAATCATTAATGATATTCATTCTTCTCTCTATCTCCTTTTCAGGGAAGATTAGACTCAACAAGTCTTTGGTCGTATTCCTTCTTTCTTTTTTTTTCATCACCTTTTCAGTCAAAAACAAGATAAGTGATATTCATCTTTCTAGGTCCTTTTTCAGTGAACAGAAGACTCGACAGGTTATTTGAGATATTCATCCTTCTCTTAATACCCCTTTTTTAAGTGAAAATAAGACAAAGGGTATTCATAAGACAAAGGGTATTCATTTTTCTCTCTATCGCCTCTCCAGTGAAGGTAAGACTCAAGTCGTTGCTGATAGTCATCCTTCTGTCCAACCACATCTTCAGTGAAATTGACAAGATTGAACAAAAGAACGCACTTGCCGACAGTCTATTCCTGTCTATAAAATGCGAGAAGATGACAAAAAAGAAATCTTCAAAAACTAACCTGCACCTTAGTTACGTCAAGAGATCCAGACCTTCCAGGGTGGGTGAGTGAGATGACTGCTATCTTTGCGCAGACGGTGGTACGTCCCCAAACAGACCACACACACGCTGACAGACAACCTCGTTTGGAATCAAACGCCGTTGTATCTTTGATTGTGCGGGCCAAACGCCAAAGATTCATCGTTTTGCCCAATATAAAACGTCTAATGCTCCAGTTTTTGAGGTCTCCATAAGTTTGATCCAGCCCTTTAATTTTTAAACTGACAATTTTTCAAAAGAACGACCCCCCGCCAGTCATCTTGCCGTGTTTTGCTGTCCAGAAGGGGGGGGGGCAACGATGACATCACATATAATCTTCAAACGACAAACCGAAGAAACCCCTTACATGACGTCACATTTCAGACCTGGACTCACCTGTGACCCTACCTTTGCGACAGGTGGTAGCATGATCGAAACAGTCCCATTCCTTTGACTTTTAGTCTTTCTGTTTGCGATCTACAATCATCGATTTTTGTACCTTGATGGCCATGTGAAAAAAACAAAAAAAAAAAAAAAAAAAAAAAACAAAATTCAAACTCAGTGGCGCGTCCAGTTTATGCGCTGGACTTCATTCCCAGATGATTATGCATAATATGTTTGGCGTGCAGCCCCACAGCAACCCTTCCTTGCCGTGTCTCGGTTGTCATTTCAATTCTTGGGGCACAGTGGTTCATACGACGTGGAAGAATGGGAATCATTTAGAAACCTTGACAGGGACTAAGTGCAGTCACAATCGGACTGCTAACAAAACCTGCGACATTGTTGCGCATGATCGAAGGCTCCCTTAACTTGTTCAACTGTCTCACGGCAACCCTGCGATCTACAATCATCGATGATAACGACGACGTGTCAAAACGAAACAACAACAACAACGACGACGACGAGACCGCGATCTATCGTAGACGCTGACAT
>JADBJO010002594.1:245000-265000 GCA_016801955.1 Conus betulinus | reverse complement strand
AATGAATCAATTACTGCACATGTATGTCCACACTCTCACTGAGCCGTGTCAGCTCAAGGTTTAGATTGGTATCGGCAGAGCATATAGTTCACTTGCAGTGCGTTTGTAGCATGTGCCGTCGAGAAGGACATAACAACAGCCATCCAACATCCGGGCTAGTCGAAGGAGTTTTCCGTGCATCGAATTTGTGTGTGTATGTCTGTATTCCATGTTCCATGATGTTCATGAAGTGTGTGGTGTGTGTGTGGGGGGGGGGGGGGGGGGGGGGGGGGGGGGGCAGTTACAAGAAAATTCACAGAATTTCGTTCGCAAACTTTAGTTGGGACACAGACAAATCTCATCCCAGGATGTTGACAGAAAGAACCAGCCATACAGCATGGAGTATCCCACAGTCAACCATGTGAGAATCCCTTCACAACGACTACAATCTAGCGATGGCATGGGAACAAAATCTCAGCAAGATCTCCTCCTCCTTAGAGGAAAAAGACAACGAGTACAATCCTGGAAACGTCAAACAGTTCGTCTGACAATCGTGTGTCTGCAGTCTTGGAATCCGTTGTCCCTGATAAATTAAATAAAGAAATTGAATGTTCGCAACATTGTTGTAAGGACACATAACATACTTTGTAGCTATGTTGGTGTGTTCCAGTTCAAAAGCTGAAGATGATGATGATGGTGGGATGAAGACATTGATACCATGTATATGTAACTGAAGTGACAAGGACAAAACATCTAATTTGGTATTGCACGAGACACTGCTCACAGAGACATAGGGCTATCAGGAAGCTGGCATGGATTCAGGCTTTGACTTGCTGCTAAGAACAGGGGAGCTAACAAATACGTGTCAAGTGGTTGTTTCCCCTGGTATTGTGCTTTTCTTTCGATGTCGGTCTGTGTCAGGACATTCCCATGAATTCCATGCATCTGTGCCTGGCCCCCCTGTTTTGATCTTTGCGTTCTGAACTGACTTACCGGCGGCTGTGTCCTGCTCGCCGACGTGTTCAACGTAAGCTGGTGAACTGCAGACAGCTAGAAATGTATGCCGATGACATGAAGCTCTTTGATGCTGTCGCCATCACGGTTTACAGATGTAGGCTACATGCAGTTTCAGATCATGTCAAGGTTTGCACACACCAAAACAAAATAAATAAATAAATAAAATAAACTATAAACAAGCAAACAAAAATGGACAATGTTGTGGACTTGCCTTTTAGCTGAACGGTTTTGTTTCAAGGCAAGGAAATGCCCAGCTCTCTACATCAGTACACAGAAATGCCCAGCTCTCTACATCAGTAGACAGAATGCCCCAGCTCTCTACATCAGTAGACAAAAGTGGCCAGTTCCCTTTATCAGTAACAAAGTGGCCAGCTCCCCTCATCAGTAGACAAAAGTGGCCAGTTTCCCTCATCAGTAGACAAAAGTGGCCAGTTCCCCACAGTAGACAAAAGTGGCCAGTCCCCTCATCAATAGACAAAGGTGGCCAGTTCTGCCCATAAGTAGACAAAGGTGGCCAATTCCCCTCATCAGTAGACCAAAGTGACCAGTTCTCCACATCAGTAGACAACGATGTCCTTTGATTTTGCCCATAAGTATGTAAAAGTGACCAGTTCTCCACATCAGGAGACAACGATGTCCGTTCTGTTCATAAGTATGTAAAAGTGGCCAGTTCACCACATCGCTAGACAAAAGTGGCCAGTTCTCTATATCAGTAGACAAAAGTGCCCAGCTCTCTAATCAGTAGACAAAAGTGGCCAGTTCCCCACATCAGTAGACAAAGGTGGCCAGTTCTCTCCACATCAGTAGACAAAGGTGCCCAGTTTCTGCACATCAGTAGTGCAAGGTGGCCAGTGAAGTGCACATCAGTAGACAAAGGTGGCTAGTTCTGCAAACATCAGTAGACAAAGGTGGCCAGTTCTCCACATCAGTAGACAAAGGTGGCCAGTTCTGCACATCAGTAGACAAAGGTGGCTAGTTCTGCACATCAGTAGACAAAGGTGCCCAGTTCTGCACATCAGTAGACAAAGGTGCCCAGTTCTGCACATCAGTAGATAAAGGTGGCCAGTTCTGCCACATCAGTAGACAAAGGTGGCCAGTTCTGCACATCAGTAGATAAAGGTGGCCAGTTTCTGCACATCAGTAGACAAAGTGGCCAGTTCTGCACATCAGTAGATAAAAGTGCCCAGTTTTGCACATCAGTAAACAAAGGTGCCCAGTTCTGCACATCAGTAGATAAAGGTGGCCAGTTCTGCACATCAGTAGACAAAGGTGGCCAGTTCTGCGCATCAGTAGATAAAGGTGGCCAGTTCTGCACATCAGTAGATAAAGGTGGCCAGTTCTGCACATCAGTAGACAAAGGTGGCCAGTTCTGCACATCAGTAGACAAAGGTGGCCAGTTCTGCACATACGGGGCAAAGGTGGCCAGTTTTCTCCACAAAGAGACAAAGTGGCCAGTCCTCTACATAAAGAGACAAAGGTGGCCAGTTCTCTACATGAGTAGACAAAATGTGGCCAGTTCTCTACATAAGGAGACAAAGGTCGCCAGTTCTCTACATAAGGAGACAAAGGTCGCCAGTTCTCTACATAAGGAGACAAAGGTGGCCAGTTCTCTACATAATGGGACAAAGGTGGCCAGTTCTCTACATAAGGAGACAAAGATGGCCAGTTCTCTACATAATGGGACAAAGGTGGCCAGTTCTCTACATAAGGAGGCAAAGGTGATTGACCGCTGAAAACGACAATTATAACAACGCGAGCTACAGCTCACTCAGCATTTAAAACATTATTGGAGTAATGGGAACAGCAAACTGAGATTGTGTGTGTGTGTGTGTGTGTGTGTGTGTGTGTGTGTGTGTGTGTGTGTGTTGTGTGTGTGTGTGTGTGTGTGTGTGTGTGTGTGTGTGTGTGTGTGTGTGTGTGTTGTGCCCGCGTGCGTGCGTGCATGTGTGTGATATATATCGGCCCAGTTCCCCGATGCTCAAAATAGGTTCCTGACAGCCTCTTTCTGCTGGCAAGTGTCTTCGATTCACCCGTCAAACGGCAGTCAAAAAGGAGACCACGGACGGAAAGGGGTTAGTCCGCATGAAATCTTTCAGACAGGTCGCCGTGGCTTTGGAACACCCGTCATGATTGTTTTTTTAACCAAAAGTGTTTGACGGTCATCTTCGTAAGAAGAGTGTTACCAGGGATCACATTCTACGATCAGGACGCTGTTGTAGGTGACGAGTACCGCACGTGCAAAATGATGTCAGCTCTTTCCTCAACGAATGATAAGAGACCGTAGAATATCCGTGCTGTTTGTTGATATCAACCACCATCTTGACGGTTAGTTCAGTGACCGGAGAAATATTTGGGACATTTGAGCAAAACGGAATATATTCATAGGCCCCTATATCTCAAGAAAACGACTACCCATATCCTAGGGTAAAAACACGAATGATTGAATTCTATCCTACGTTGATATTTACAAGTATCAAATACTGTGTGGCCATCTTCAATGCCATGTCTCTGCTTGTGATTCAGTGTTTTCCACCTTGACATACGCTAGCGGTAGATACACTAACATCAGATTCTAACATGGCTTCCAGGTCCAGTTCATTTGTTGTTGTTGTTGTTTACATGTCATTTTCTATGCTTTACAGTAACTACTTTGCCCTGAAAGTGTGGAACGAAGGGGTGGAGATGGGACAACCTGCTATGCAAAATAGAGTGGAGGGAGACAGGGGGGGCGGGGGGTGGGGGGGGGGGGGGAAGATTGGGGATGAGGGGGGGGTAGGGGGCAATTAGAAGACACAGCCTCTGTGTGTGTGTGTGTGTGTGTGTGTGGTGTGTGTGTGTGTGTGTGTGTGTGTGTGTGTGCGTGTGTGTGTGCGTGCGTGCGTGCGTGCGTGCGTGTGTGTGTGTGTGTGTGTGTGTGTGTGTGTGTGTGTGTGTGTGTGCAGACGGCCTCTGTGTGTGAGAGAGAGACAGAGAGAGACAGAGACAGAGAGAGAGGGGGGGGGACAGGACAGAGAGAGAGAGAGAGAGAGAGAGAGAGAGAGAGAGAGAGAGATGAGCTATCAGTTTTGAAGCATGCTTCAGGCCGAGACAAATCTTTATAGAAAAAAAGGGTGAAAGAGAGGCCCCGAGCAATATCAGGGCAGGATTATGAGAAGGGACGGGTCCTAAAGGGGGCCTGGTAGTCCTCTCCCAGTAGGGATACACATTAGGAACAACCTGGAAAAAAAAAAATCAACAAAAAACGTTTTTGCCAGATGGGAAGTGGGCAATAAGGGGTAACGAGAGGTGAAGATGCAGTGGGTTCTAGGTGTCCACTTCCAGACGATCCACGTCCCCGTCCCTCCTCCCTCCTCCCCCCCCCCCCCCCCCCCCCCCCCCCCCCCCCCCCCCCCCCCCCCTTTCCGTTCCGTCACCTCTCATTACTTTGTGTGTACTGGGATAGACTTACACATACACATGTTTAATGAACAGACGCCATGCTGCATTCTGCGAGAGGCCTCAAGAGCACCTATGAATTTGCATTACATTCAGCAGCTGCGAGCTACGTCCCCACACCCTATGTGTGAGGTGTTGGCCCTTGGAACCCACTGGTCTGTCTTTTTTTTTTGTTTGTTTGTTTACCATTGTTCCCATCATCTTTCACTTACAACCCTTTTCCTTTATACCCTCCCTTCCTCCCCTCGTTTCCCCCCTTTTCACCTACCTCCTCCCCTTTTAACCCCCAACCCCCTACCTCCCACCTCCACCCATACATCTATCTCACTATCATGAGCATGCGTCCAACAGTAATCCCACTGTTCCGCCAGTTACCCTCTTCAGTCCTCACACCAACGGCCAACCACCCTGCTCAGTCATCACACACCAATGGCCAACCACCCTGCTCAACCCTCACACCAACGGCCAACCACCCTGCTCAGTCATCACACCAATGGCCAACCACCCTGCTCAGTCCTCACACAACGGCCAACCACCCTGCTCAGTCATCACACCCATGGCCAACCACCCTGCTCAACCCTCACACCAACGGCCGGCCAACCACCCTGCTCAGTCATCACACCAACGGCCAACCACCCTGCTCAGTCATCACACCAATGGCCAACCACCCTGCTCAGTCCTCACACCAATGGCCAACCACCCTGCTCAGTCATCACACCAATGGCCAACCACCCTGCTCAACCCTCACACCAACGGCAACCACCCTGCTCAGTCATCACACCAACGGCCAACCACCCTGCTCAGTCCACACACAACCAATGGCCAACCACCCTGCTCAGTCCTCACACCAACGGCCAAACCACCCTGCTCAACCCACACCAACGGCCAACCACCCTGCTCAATCTTCACACCAACGGCCAACCACCCTGCTCAACCCTCACACCAACGGCCAACCACCCTGCTCAGTCCTCACACCAACGGCCAACCACCCTGCTCAGTCCTCACATCAACGGCCAACCACCCTGCTCAGTCCTCACACCAACGGCCAACCACCCTGCTCAATCCTCACACCAATGGCCAACCACCCTGCTCAACCCTCACACCAATGGCCAACCACCCTGCTCAGTCCTCACACCAACGGCCAACCACCCTGCTCAGTCCTCACACCAACGGCCAACCACCCTGCTCAACCCTCACATCAACGGCCATTCACCCTGCTCAACCCTCACACCAATGGCCAACCACCCTGCTCAATCCTCACATCAACGGCCAACCACCCTGCTCAATCCTCACACCAACGGCCAACCACCCTGTTCAGTCCTCACACCAACGGCCAGCGCCACACGGCAGCATTCTCGCACCTGGGGGCAACCAATTGACAGCTCAATTACCCGCCACGGGCCAAAACACGATAAGAGACAAACGAGATTAGCTCATCGGAAGGAGCCGTCTTCTTTCAATCCCTCGCGCCCCAGTCGCCGCGTGCGCCGTTAGCGGGGTAGCAAAGCGAGCCGCGCTGGGTTCACACCCCCTTTCTCCGCCCTTTCCCTCCTGAGGCGAAAGAGGGATAATTTGCACTTGGTCGGTGAAGCGGCAGGCCATGTCAGCAGACGATGCATAGCATGACGCGCCCCCTTGCGGACACTTTGGCAGAAATAATCGATAAATTTACTCCCAGTTTTTACATGTTAAAGACCCTGTGAAAAACTTTCGAATACGAAAACAGTTCTGGGAAAAGTTTTGTACAGTAAGTTGTTAGTATGGAGGTATACTCAAAAATTATGAATCTGAAAAATGATTATATTATCGGGTATTATTTCATCTTCGACTCATAAACAAACATGGCGGAAGTACGGAGGCATTTCCACCTCGGGTCCCGTTAATTTGACCCCAGCGTAGGTGTCAAACGATGGTGAGTTACTTTTTTTTTTTCACTTGTCATCGAGCATGTTGCACCCCTGCTTGTTTTGACGCCGAGCACGTTGTGAAAAAGAAAAAAATGCACAGGTGATAAGAAAACCCACAAGTGGTCCTCCGTGACAGATCGGGATCAACCCTTGCCGTGCTTGTCCCCGGGCACTCCCCATTTCGCCTGCCGTGCGCAGTCAGCGCGAACGATCCTCGCCTAGCTGATAAATTCCGCGTGATTGACGTTTCATGGCGCTGAAACTGAACACGACCAGTGCAAGCTTTGCGAAGGAGGCAGAAAAGTGATAGTTGGGAGGTACTTGAAGGGGTGTTAAGGGTCAAAAGATCGATCAAGAGAGGGGGGGGGGGGGGGGAAGTCGACCATAATTGCTAGGCCTACGGGTCGCCGTAAAGCTTCCCGCTGGGCTTCGTTACGCATTTTTTTTTTTTTTTTCCTCTTTGACGGAAGGCGGACGGAGAGCCATTGTGGAGGTCTTACGGGCGTGCAGCGCAGCGCCGTGTGGTTTCGAGCGCCGTCGGAAATGAGTGCCGCTGGGTTAGCGCTGTTGTGGACTGGGCGTTGTGTTGTTAGCGGCATGTAGCGCGGAGGGACTTTAGATTGCCGCGCCGCTGACATTCTCTGCAAACAATCCAAAATGCCCGTCTGCGAGAGGTAGGCCATTTTGTTTTCCTGCTTTCCTGTCGTTGACAAGAGGGGAGTGTTCGGTGGGTTTAAGAGATCGTGTCTAATCTTTCACGAGCTTGATCCCCCTGGCTCAGCAGGGTGCAGACAGGGGTGGGGGATGGGCCCTGGAGACATGGTTTATTGTGCTGCTCGCTGGCAGGCATGCACAGAATCATGAATGGGAATGCAACGACGATTAGTGTTGGGAAACGAGAGCAAGTGTTCCATTTTAGTTTCAGCTGCACTTAGAAAGAAAAAAAAAAAAAGTGTTGAAAAAGCCGGTGGTAGACTGGCATAGTGCACAGCTGATCGTTAACGCAGTTGATTGGCGGAAAGGGGTTCAAAGTTTGGTTTTACTCTGGAAACCTTTAAGATTCTTCTTTGAAGATGAGTTTAGTTCTAGTTAAAATTATGCTTTTTACTTTTTTCAGTTGAACACAAGCTTGCAAGTGTTCTGAAATCTTGTACTGAAGACTCTGGCTTTTCTAAGACTAATTATGTGATCTAGATATTTTTATAAATGGCTTTTCTAAAGACGAATTATGTGATCTAGGTATTTTTATAATGTTAGTGCCTTTGGCCGTAAGATCAGTTTCTTAAAACTTTGTGATTGTTAAGTAAAAAAGAGTGCATAAGAATGTTAATATAAAATATAATGCTGATTTGAAAGTCAGTTATGATAATGAGCAAGTAGACAAAGGGTTTAAGTTATAAGAAGGTTTAAAATAATACGACCTTGAATTATTTTTAAAATATGTTAATCAACTCGGCCATAAGATCAGTTTCCTGGAACCTTGTGATTGCTGAGTGAGATTACTAAGAAGTGTGCAGAGGTATGTTAATATGAAATTCAAAATGCTGATTTTAATGTTAGTAACGGTAAGCAAATGAGACGAGATGTTTTGATTCAAGTTATAAGAAGTGAAATGAAATTAAAGTTAAAGATTTATGCTTTGGAATGTTTTGTTGCTAATTTGGTGTAGTTTGAGTGGAAAATCTTGACCCTTTCATCAGGTGCTGTGCTGACAGTAGTATTCCTATTTCACCAAGACGAGAAGGTGTTAACTTCTGTGCCTCCTCAACAGACGTTCAGCTGATCATTTTCATAATTTTCAGTGGTCTGCATTAAACTTGATTACATGGCGTCATATTAATGAATAGGTAACATTCATCTTTTGATATGGGTGAAACTGTACGTTTTCTATTTCAGTTTTGACAGCCAGCTGGCTACACAGGGCCTATTCACTAATTCAGGGATGTAATTCACATTGCCAAAAAATTAGATCTGAATTTATAGAACATACAGTGAAATCACCCAAGAAAGACTTCAGAATTAAAAGGCACCATGTCTTTTTATACTCTCCCCCCCCCCCTCCCCTCTTCCTTCCCCCACGGAACCATTATTGTTATTGTCCATATAGTTAGCACAACTCCTCTGGTCCAAATGACATCGGTAAAAAATGGTTTTAGAAGATATATTGATGTCATTATTTAGATCAGGTGGATAGATGTACATGTTGTCAGTGTCTTAGTACACAGATCTGTCTCTGAAGCTGTGACTGCAGCTAATGTCAGACATGTATGCACACACATGCACTCATGCAGATTGATATAACAAAGATGCAGTCACAAGCATGAACACACACACATGCACACACACACTCTCATGTACACATACACACACATGCACACACACTCACACACACATTGATGTACCCACACACTTTGCTTACAAGTTACATGGAGTATACACACACTGAAAAGGGTCAGCAGACTTTAGAGTTTGCAGCATTCCACAGAATTGGAAAGGAAAAGATATGTATAGTGTTTATGCAAGAACATGTTTGTGTTTTGTAAATCGTGCATCGCTGAAACCCTATGCGGTTGGCAGTGGGGTTATAAAGAACATGAATTGATTGGAAAGAAGTGTCACTGTATCGTTTGTGTGTCTGTATGCGTGTGAATGCGCACATGTATAAAATTTGTAAGTGTACATGTGTGTGTGTGTGAAAAAATGTAAACATGACTTTCCTGGATTCATGGTTCAGATGATGAAATACTGACTCCGAGTTTGGGTTTAGCCAGATGTTTGCAGCTCAGGGAAAAGTGACGAGAGGAGTGTGTAACACATGACTTTACAGAGTACTGTATTCAGGCTTTGGGTTTTCTTTGTTTGACCCATTTGCCTTGTTGAGTTTGCTGTCCTGGTTTTGGAAAATGCCAGTCTGATAGCTGCATAGGAGAAAAGTGGGGCGCAGTGGAAGGAGGGGGAGTGGAGTTGGGGGGAGGGGGGTATTGGGGGAGATGAGGATGTTTTCAGTGGAAATGTTGTGAAGATGTGCTGACTGTATCCCATTCTAGCAAAGGTGAAACTTATGTAAATAGCAACACAGTTAGTTCCTTAGTGCGCAGTATTTTTATTTTTTGTTATATTTGTTTTGTTCATTGACAAACCTTTGTACACAGGTCTGTTCATTTCTCTTCTTTTTTCCCTTTTCTTTTTTTGTCTCCAAACATTCATGTTTTTTGTTTGTTTGTTTGTTTGTAAAGGAGCCTAACCACGGTTGCTGAAAACATGTGACACTGTGTCATATGTATATTGGATTAATAGAAGTGCAACAGGTGTTGGCTAATGATTAGGCGCTCCCGTGTACAGGATAACAGGATAATATTTCATTTGTCCAAAAGATGGAAAGTTCATTTTCAGCAGCACAGCAACCATATACCAGGACCATACACAAACACAGAAAGAAAAAAGGTGTAAACTTCTGGTGTAAGAATGAACAGTAAATCAGTCCCATCAGTTAAATATCTTCATGCAAGCACAAACACTCTTCCCACACACACCCTCCCCAACCCTGTCTCCCCCCCCCCCCCCCCCCCCCACACACACACACACACTCATATCCACAAACACATCACACACACACACACACACACACACACACACACACACACACACACACACACACACACACACACACACACACACACACACACACACACACACGTATGAACACACGTGTGTACGCTGCCGCAGCTACAGTACACATCTACCCTCTTTAAAGCATGAAACCTAAAATTACAACAACAAAAAAGAGCATCATCATTAAAAGCAAGCAACATGCTCTGTTTAAATATATTCAGTTTAGTAAGATTGGAATAAGAAATATGATTATTTAAGACCAGGCATGCCTCGATGCATACATTTTACACACACACACACACACACACACACACACACACACACACACACACACACACACACACACCATTCATGCATGCATGTACACACACGACACACACACACACACACACACACACACACACAGAATAGCACATTGCATCTGTGTATGATCAGTCTTGAGATTAAGTCGACCTTAGAATATATTGAATTTTTTTTTTTTTTTTAATGGTTTTGAAAGGTTTCTGTTACTTCACTGTCAACTTTGTGATGACCAGCAACACATGGTGTCAAACACTGTACCATGTCAAACTCGTGCAAGCTGTAGCTAATTCGCTAGCTGTGTTTGGCTAAGGCTGGGGGGGGGGGGGGGGGTAGTATTTTGTTTCTGATCTAGTGTCCAACCTTTAATTTTGTCTCTGGCCCAACAAAAAGTTTTGTCTCGGCCCAATACTTTTAATTGTTTTGGGTTTGTTTGTTTTTTGACAGATGGGGAAAAAACACACTGGGGGAAGAAAACAGGTAGACAAGTTGTGACAGACATACCAGACGACAGAAATGGTCAAATGTGTACAGAGTCTTTGTTAGGCACAAAATGGCAGCGTTAAATACAAGTGGCCTACAATCATCATGTGTTGTTTTTTTTTTCTTCACGAATGAAAGAGCTATGTCACATGGGAGTCTTAAAAAAAGCATGTTGCACTGAAGTACGTGTGCAGCATCCGTGGTGCTTACAGTGGTGTTTGTAAGAGAGAATGTTTTAGGAAATCGGTTTTGACATTCTAATGTATGTGAACTCATCAGTCGTTTCATGACATACTCTGGTGTGGTGAAATATGCCTCGCTTGACGTTCTAGCGGATTAGAAATGCTGAAAAGACCCACTCCAGATTATTAGCATTATTCCTTGTATCACCTCACCTGGTGGTCACAGTACTGAAGACCGACAGAAACAGGGAGGATAAACCAAGCATGCAGATCTTACTGATATAATGTGTGTTCCAGTTAAGCTGTCCGTGGTGCAGTGCTTGGCTTGAACTTGTATAGCATTTGGCTGTGGGTATGTTAAATCTTGTGACATACTAAAGTGTCTTGTACATAGCCTTTTGCTGTGGGTATATTAAATCTCATGACATGCTAAAGTATCTTGTACATAGCATTTTGCAGTGGGTATATTAAAATCTTGTGGCATGCTAAAGTATCTGGTACATAGCATTTGCAGTGGGTACATATTAAATCTTGTGGCATGCTTAAGTATCTGGTACATAGCATTTTGCTGTGGGTATATCAAATCTTGTGACACACTGAAGTGAGAAATAAAACTTTTAAAGAAGCAGCTTTAACATAATCCTGCTGACCCTCTTTGCAGTGGGTGTTGCACCTGGAGACAGGGTCTTGTGAAAAAAAAAGATTTGTCGAATACTTCCTCCCCTCCACCTCCCACACCCTTTTTTTTTTTTTTTTTAACCCTCCATGTTGTAGAAACCTTTTTTTTTTTTTTTGCCTTTTTTTTCCCCTCCTACTTTTCTATTGCTTATGCCTTAGATAGGTTCCCTGCTGGCCACCCTGTGTTCCTGCTAAAAGATGATACCTCAGAGTTGCCCTGTTTCCTTTTACTGTGTCTTAGGCCAACCATGCAACAGGAACACCATCAGATTGGTGCTCTCGTCTCACCTTGTCTTGCTTGAATTTTAACAGATGTGATTATTGTGGATTGTCTCTCTCTCCTTTTAGTCTCATCGAACCCATGTTCACTTCCATCAAGTCTCATCGCAATCAGCTTAGCTTCCACCAGTTTGCCCTGCCCAGAAACCAGGTCTGAACCAAGAGCAAGCACTGATGTCATAGTTCAAGTGAGAATTTGATCCGTATTGTACCTCGCTGACCCTGATGTCAGATCACAACTGGGGGGCAAGACATGTGACCCTTTAATAGCATGAGGTGGGTGTTCAGTTGCATTGATTAGAGAGATCTGGTTAAATTTGGTTAAGCGCTATCAACACTTCTAGGTGGGAATGCCAAGTGGGTCAGTGCGATGCACCAGGGATGGGTGACCCAGCCAGCTCGGTCTTGCCGAAGAAGATGCATAACAGTAACTCTGGTAACAGCCCCTCTCTTACCTAGTTTTAAGGATGCAAAAAATGATGCATATTGTAAATGTTTGAGTGCAACCTCAATCTTTGGTGGTGGCCACTTCATAAGCTGTGCACTATAACCCGTACATATGTTGAGACGCCATGTGTCAGCCTCACCTCTTTGGTGACATTGGTCCTGGTAGTCTGCCTTGACACCCCCCCCCCCCCCCCCCCTTCCCCCCCGTCATGGTTTTGTGGGGCAAGAAAATCCCTGTAATCTGTAAGCTTTAGTTGTAGGATAGATTTTTTTTTTTTAAAGTTGACAAAGTTTCCCTGAATTTCTACTCTCCTCCTTAAGTGAGGAGAGAGGTTTCAAAAGTAAGAACCATCTAGTTGATCAAGACACGCAAGCATGTTCTGCACACATCTGATGTTCACCTGAGACACAGAGAGAGAGAAGTAAGTGGAGTAGATTTATGGTTTGTGTGTTGACCAGGCACAATGCATGTTTGCTGCTGACCTTTTTTTTTTTCTTTGACCTTTTTTTTTTTCTTGTCAATAAAACATGCCTTGTGCCAGTGAGACAGCATACTATTGCTAAGATTGTGAGCTGAGAAAGTTAGGAGGGAAATGCCATCACTGAATCAGTCTGTACTGAAATGATCTGACTGTTCAGTCACCATTTTACGACACAGTCTAAATTTGTTTGCCCATCAGCTGAGTGGAGAAAGCATTCTCACTTGTCGGTTAGGAGCTCTACTTGTCCCAGATTATCCACAGGTGAGTATTTTAAGGCCTGTTCACAATCCATTTCAGACCGCATGAGTTTGATAACTCTAAAAAGGCCTTATGTGGTCTGCCTGGTTTCTATGAAGACTGCAGACTTTATGGTTCTGACCTTTGATCTTCTTTCTAAATACTGTTTCCTTTCTTTCATTTGTTGTTTTGCGTGCAGTTTCACCATGCAAGCCGTGCTTGCAACACTATGCAAGAGTAACCTTAGAAATGTGGATCTGGTGATGGATCAGTCCGTGGGGATCCACTTTCCTTCTGTGGGGGGTCAGCAGGATGTGTTGTTACACTGGAAAATGTTCAGGCTGCTGGGGTGTGAAGATCAGGTTTGGAGCTCCCAGATGACTTGTTTGCACTGACTTCTTTTATTGGGCACACACAATAAGGTTAGGCAGAGAGGGGTATAGGGTTTGGCCAGTTCTTGGAAAAGTGACTTTCAAAGCTTTTAAGCTGAGCATGGGGCTTGCAAGCTTGATGGCACTTTGTTTAGAGGTGAATTGAACTGGGCTTCCTCCTCTCACTTTTCCTTTCAGCCCAGAATACACGTCGGTGTGTGGTGATGACTCCCACTGTAGTGTGATTTCTCAAGATAAGGAAGTACCACACCGCCTTGAGCTGGACTCTGTTTAATGCAAGGAATTTCTGTGGTGACTGGACTTACCCTGTTTTTAGGCCATCCGTAGTAATGGTTCGAGCAGGAGTTGTGTATGTGCAAAGCATGTACATATTAACATGCTTATGAACTGCATGTGTGGTACAAACGCATACATGCAGGCACACGCACACATGCACTCATGCATGTTCATAATATGCATGCATGCACACACACACTCACATACACACACTCACACACACGCACACACTAAGTATCACATGCACATGCACAGATATGCACATGCTGACACAAAACAACAGTAGTGATGCAGGCCATATTGGCAAGGTATCGTCGACCTAACCAGCATGTTGGGTTAATCATGGCTCCCATCTGTCTTTTTTCCGCATATGCAGCTGATACTCCTGCGGACACTCCCTGTATAGACAGGCAAGGATTAATCCCATCTACCCAACAAAGGGAGTGGAGTTTTGTGTGTATGACCGTTTTTTTTTTTTATCCCGCCATTAAGGCAGCCATACTCATCTTCAGGGAAGGTGCATGCTATGTGGAACGTGTCATCCATACCAACGGCCCAACTGGTCTTCTCTTCCGAAAGTTGGTGATAGGATTTTATGTGTGTGCAGGATGTTGCGCAAGCGTTCACACACAGAACCTTGGTTTATAGTCTCATTTGAAGGACTGTATGGGAAATGGAGTCGGAACCAATGTTAACTCTGAGGGGAAAATCCCCCTGTACCAAAAAGGCCGAGCAGAGATTCAAATCCACAACCCCAAGATTATGAGTCCGGCGTTCTACTACTTAGCTATTCCAGCCCCTTCCCACCTTTCTATGAATCTGCAGAAGTTGAAGAAATGTGAAGACAAGACAGATGAGGGGAAAATCAAGCACAAAATATTTTGAAGAATTTGGGGCGGGATGGGGGTGTAGAGACAATAAATGTATATGGAGCACTGGTCACTTCTGATAGATATGCTGTATATCTGTTGGCATACATTACTGATTACATGTGATCTCTTGTGAACTTCATGAGGGCAGGCAAACTTGCCAGTCATAGCTTGCAGGAGTGACTTGGTAAGTATCCATTACCAAAATAGGAAGTATCGAGCAATCTCATCCAACTGGCATTTGATTTGTCTCTTCTTTCCCACGGGTCATTCCTGTGAAATAAGGCAGATTAAAGCAACTTGATATTGCAATAACTCCTCCATGACTGAATCAGTGACAGAGAGAACAGTTTAAAGCAACTTGATATTGCAATAACTCCTCCATGACTTGATCAGTGACAGAAAACAGCTTAACAGCAACTTGATATTGCAATAACTACTCCATGACTGAATCAGTGACAGAGAACAGCATAAAACAACTTGATATTGCAATAACTCCTCCATGACTGAATCAGTGACAGAGAACAGATTAAAGCAACTTGATATTGCAATAACTCTTCCATGACTGATTCAATGACAGAAAACTTCCTTTGATTCAGAAAATATTGACTTAAGGCTCTTAGTTTTAAAGAAAATGTTGATCATTGTGTGTGTGCATTTATGCACACGTGAAACATATTGATCACCTGTATCTAAGATGTGTAAATTCTTCACTGCTCTCTTTGGGTTTTTACATCGTACAGGACACATGAATATATTGCATAGACTTAGTGACATGAGCAGATTGATCAGTTGAGTTGAACATATGATTTCTTTCAGTGGGGCAGCGCTCACCAACCTCTGAATGGATAGCAAACAGTCCTATCCTTTTATGACATTCCTCTACAACAGGTTGAAGGGGAGGAGTGTGGGGAGCCAGGGGAGTCCTTTAATGCCAAGGGGGTAGGGGTACACATGTGAGAGCTGTGTGTGTGTGTGTGTAAGTTTATAAGGATCTGACCACATTCCTTCTCTCTACCCACCCCCACTACCCTTCTCCTCCCCGCCTTTCTCTTTCCATTGGTTTGTGGCAATGGTGGAGAGTTGAGAGAGAATGTGGATTTAAAAAGAGCATGCTACTTTGCTAGGCATTTCTCTCTCTCTCTCTCTCTCTCTCTCTCTCTCTCTCTCTCTCTCTCTCTCTCTCTCTCTCTCTGATGTGCCGAGTCACAACCAGGGACTTGAACTGTTTGTTTCATTGCTTCAGAGATTGTGTTGTTGTTGTAAGTATGGCATTGATGTGAAAACTTGTCCAAGTGAGACCGGTGGTGCTTGTTCCCCAGACTTTACAGTTCTCAGTCATTTTGAAGGAAGATTACGTCACTGTCCGATGAAAGTGTGCTTTCGTGTTCAGCTGCCTTTTGGACAACCTTTCCTTCCCTTCCCACTTAGCTGAGAATATATAATGCATTCATTTCTTACATGTCTTTCTGCCTTACACCGACTCCCCACCCCACCCTTACTCTTATCCCTACCCCCACCCCTGCCCCGCTGTCCACAGTGAATATGCCTGCTGTCCTTTGTTGTCTTGACATCACAGCCACAGTCAGTCGTTGCTATGGGAACCAGTGTGTGTCAGCATTCACTATGACAGTGGCCACTGACCTGGGTTCTGCTGGTCTCTCCACAGCCCTACAGGCACCTGCTGTACATTTGTTTCAGTGCTGCCAGGTTTCTTGGGACCGGAAGCTGTGGGAGTCAAATTGACTTCCAAGAGCAAGAGATTTACAAAAATTTATAGCTTATAGTAATCTGAAATGGTAAAAAACTGATTATTCATTGCTTTGTGTAAAAATGCAGTATGTTGCATTTAGTTAACTAGTGTGCCATGGCCTGTCCAGTCATCCATTCAGTTTCATGCACTCAGCAGGAATACACCCAGAGGAGCCCATCCCCAAGGCCGTTGTTTTGACAGTAGGTGTCCTGTGCACTTGGCATGAACTCACACATAACAATCACATCCCTCCCCTTATACTGGCACACACACTCCTACACACACTCACTCACATACAGAGCTAGCACACACACACACACACACACACACACATTTTTCTTGTCGCACTACCTTTCCTTTCTCTCCTCTCTATCACGTCCTTTGCCTTATGCCCTCAGTGAGTTCCCCCTCCCCATCAGCCCCCTTGTTTGTCACTTTGTTTACAGCTTTGTTCAGTCCCCTTAGCTGTGGATTCTTAATCACAAAAGTTGACCCTCGGGTTCCATCTGATAATATAATCCCAACATCTGTTCCTGTTTGCATGTGCCTGTGTGTGTGTGTGTGTGGGGGGGGGGGGGGGGGGGGGGGGACAGGGGGTGGAGAGACCAGGAGGAAAATGTGGCCTATTTGGTAGTCAATGCATTGCTGGTATTTCATGCCCTTGTCATGGACATATTGACTGGCTCTGTAGGATCCACAGGGAGAGCTGCTCAGGTTTCTGAGGAAGAGTCTGCCCCTCCCTACTCCCCCTTTCCTTCGCCCACCTCCCCATACACATGATCTACACACACACACACACACACACACACACATGGGAGCTGAGGCTTAGAAGGAGTGGTGGTGGTGGTGGGTATGAATTGGGTATACATGAAAGTGAAGAGATTTGTCAAAAGGCAGGCGGTTGGTTTTGGTGGATAACTACCCCCCTCCGACAGGTTCAGTGGGCAGGTTGAAATGGAAAGGATAGAGATGGTAGTTTTGGGGGAGCATGGGGGGTGGGGAGGGAGTGTATTAGTGGCAGGGGGCAGGGTGGAAGTCTCTGTGAGGTCACCATTTGGGCTGGAGATCCAAGCAAGAGAGGTGGTGAGGACATGGGTTTCACAGCTGCACTGTCTTGCTGTCCTTTGGGGTGCAGATTGATGACAGTATTTTTTTTTTTTTAGTTTAAAAACTCCTCCTCCTCCTCCTGCAAGTGGATGTTGGAAACCGTAATGACTAAAGTATACACATAAACAAAAAAAACAGCAGTTGTGTTTTTCAGAATGTATGTGACATGGACCTGGATCACTCTGTGTATCACTGCATGTACATTTGGTTGTTATGTGTGAGTGTGCATGTGTGTGTGTGTGTGTGCGTGTGTGTGTGTGTAAGAGTCTTGTGCTTTGATGTAAAGCAAACCTTTTTCTTGGTTAATATTTTTTCTGTAGGTGGCCAAAAAAGCATATAAACTAGTGCCCAACCAGTATTAACTCTTTAGTTTACACAGTGCCCATAGGCGGACTTCTTCTTTGTACGCAGGCTGATACTCCTGCGGATACCCCCTATATATATACAGGCAAGGATTAATCCCATCTACCCAACAAAGGGGAGTGGAGTTTTGTGTGCATGACCGCCATTAAGGCAGACATACTCCAACTTCGGGGAAGGTGTATGCTGTGTGTGTGTGTGTGTGTGTGCATGTGTGCATCCATACCAACAGCCAAACTGGCCTTCTCTTCTGAAAGTTGGTGATGGGATTTTACGTGTGTGCAAGATGTCATGCATGCATTCACACACGGAACCTCGGTTTTATAGTCACATTCGAAGGACTGTAAGGGAAAATGGAGTCAGAACCAATGTTAACTCTAAGGGGAAAATCCCCCTGTACCAAAACGGCCCAGCACAGTTTCGAACCTGCAGAAAGAAAGCAATTTGATTTCAGATAAAGGGCTTGGAAAAATTGTTTGTTTGTGTGTGTGTGTGTGTATATATATATATATGTATGTATATATGTTTATATATATATATATATGTATATATGCATATATATATATAGATATATATATATATATATATATATATATATACACACACACACACACACACACACACATATGGATAGACAGATCTATATCAGTGACTGCGTGCACCAGTAATTGGCATTGAAATACAGTCTGTGAAAGTAGAAGACTGAAATATTTTGTTATGTTCCAGTCCCAGGGATTAGCTGACGTTGTAGATACTGGCTGCTAAATGAGAACAGAGGCTGTGTAGTAAAGTAAAAAAAAAAAAAAAAAAAAAAACAGGGGGAAAAAACCTACACATTACACATTGTATGCATGGATATCACATTGAGTTTGAAGTCCATCGCTTGATGTGTAGTGGTTTTTTTTTTTTTTTTTTTTTTTAATCAGTATTTTACATCACATAACCCCTATCACAGTTTTCTTTGTTCAGACGCCGGTTCAGAAATGCCCACACTCCGCATTCTGTAACAAGACGGCATTGCTGCTGGCGGTTACTGTCGTCTTAGACCTGACCCTGCAGAAGCGAACAACAATAATCACTATTTTACTCTTCAGCAAATGAATTATAACCAGACTAACAATGTAGAAAACGAACAAGGTTTGGGTTGTTCATCAGCTTTAACCGTTCAAGATGAACTGTATGTATGCCTGTCTTGAATCCCCATTTTAGTGTCTTCATTGTTTTAAGGCCCCACCTTCAAGGTGACTTTAAAAACAAAAAAGAAGAAGAAAACATGCATCATGATATTGTCTCTGCAGTTTTCCTTTCGTTTGAGATGGGATCTGACACTGGTTGTTGAGTGATTGCGCAGGTAGTTAGTGTTGGGACACACTTCGCAAAATTCCAACGCTGTTACTGTGTATGAATTTGGGGGTGGGGGTGGTGGTGGTCCCACTCCCCCACTTCCACTTCCCCTTCTGGTTTTTGTTCCGTAAGTCTTCAGCAGCTGAAAAATATTGAGGAAGGGGTATGTCTATAGATCCTGAATATCAGATATTTTATTTGGCTGTCTAATTTCAGATCATAGCAAGAGTTTTTTTACCAGATTAATGAAGAACTGTTAAAAGTTGATTTTTTTTTTTTTTTGTTTGGTTGTTTTTTTTGTGTGAATTTGTCTGTGTTTTTCTTTTTGTTTTAAATGGTTTTTTTCTTTTGTCTTGTTTGTTTGAATGATTAAGTTAAGTTTACCTTGAGGAAGCCATTTGAAAATGTTCAAGGGGAAATAGATAATATTGACTAGCCCTTGTGGAATGAAACAGAATCAAAGCTGATATTGTCTGAGGATCTGTTTCAAATGAAAAGGTGTTAGGTTGTAGAGTGAATGAGTGAAAACATTAAGAATTGGCTTCAATGTATCAATAGAAACCATCAATTTGAAAAATTAAATTTTGACTTTTTGTTCATTTGTTTTGGTGGCAGGGGGTGGTGAGGGGTACGAGTGGTGATAACGAAGGGATTTTTATGTGTAAACATTCCAAGAAATGTCTGTCTGTATGAAAAATGGCTTCAGTCCTGCTGTTGTATGTCTGTACAAAAACTTCAGAGTAGGAGATTCAGCAGAGGCTTGCTTGTTTCCCATGGCATGGCTTCTCTACCAGAAAAGTGTTATCTAATTTAAGCCCCATCAGCAGAGCATTTTGTAATATTTGCTTTTGCCATGTACTT
>JADBJO010002594.1:212500-240000 GCA_016801955.1 Conus betulinus | reverse complement strand
GTTGAACGAAGTGTGGGACATGCATCTTTGTGCCTTGCAGTATACAAGCAATGAGACATGTATGTGAGGGATATATAATTATGATATGTTTTGTGCAGAACTATGTTGATACAGAGCTTTTGTTGGTGTGTTCAGGTATGAGGTGCCCCTGCCGATGAAGATGGCACAGTTCAACATGCCACTTCACGTGCAGGCCCCGGCAATGAATACATCATGGAGGACCATTTCCACAACAACAACGGGATGACCAGTCCCCATGAGCTGGGCCCATGGATGGATGAGCAGACCGACGGAGGGGGTAAATTCCGTCTGAAGCGTCGGCGTCGATGTGGCCAATGCGGGCCATGCCAGGTGAAAGAGAACTGTGGCAAGTGCCAGTACTGTGTGCGCAAAGATGTCCTGAAGCAGGCTTGCATCTACAGAAAGTGCGTCTACCTCCGGAAACCAGTGCCTCGCTTCCGCCCAGAGGGTGCGCAGTCCAACAGCAGCAACTGCAGCAGTGGTGGTAGTGGTGGGTGGTGGTGGTGGTGGTGGTGATGCATCTGGGGTTGGGATGGCAGGAACAGCGGGGGGAGGTGTAGGAGGTTTTAGTGGCAGTGAAGCTAATGGAAGTGGCAGCACTGCCAGCAAGACCTCTCCTCAGAAGCCGTCGACGCCCTCTGCCATGACCAGTCAGCACACCTCTCAGTCTCAGCCCACCCATCTCCCTACAATCCTGTGTTCCCTCCTGCTGCAGCTGCTGCTGCTGCTCAGTCCTCAGAGCTCAGTTCTTGTCAGCTGGCTGCTCAAAACCGCTTTGGCCTGCCAGTGAACAATGGCGTGGTGGAACCAGTGAGTGGGGGCTCGATGGACCAGCATGGCAACAGCCTCTATGACACCACGGCCATGCTGGATCCAACAAGGACCTCTTACCTGCCTGGTGCTCAAATGGTGGACTCTGGCAGAAGCCCAGTTCTAGACTCTGGTCGAAATACCAACACAGCGGATTCTGGGTTTGGCACAGGCAGTTCCATGACCACATCTCCAGCTAGCAGTGTGACCAAGGACCGTCCTGCAATGCCTCCTATGCCCCCTGTGGAACAGTACCGACCCCCCATGGAGCAGTGGGGTACCATGCCTTATGGGTTTTCACATCCAAACCCTTGGACCCATCCTGCCGCTCATTATGGCTTTCAGCCCAGTCCTAACCATTATGCCAGTCCCTTTGGTCCTTCCTGCCGACTGGGCATGCCCGACCCCTCGCCCCACCTGACCTCACCGCCACAGCCTCCCTTTCACCACAACATGCCTTTCACACAGCCCGACTTTCCTGCCCACTCTCTACCTTCAGGGCCCCTGCGCCTTCCATGCAGCCAACGATGACACCTCCTTTCTACCCCCCCACCTCACATTCCTTCCAGTCTCCCCAACTTTCCTTCCTTCAGTCAACTTCCTTCCAGTGCCGGACCTCACGCCACCTTCCCTATGGCCCATGCTCCAATGTATCCAGGAAACTTCTATCCCTCATTCCGCCCACCCACAGAGCCACAGATCTACCATGCCCAGCTCCCGTCTCCCAACATCCCCTTTTATGCAACCTGACCGATTCCCTCCAGGCTTCCCCTATTTCTTAGAGAAGAAGTCCGCCTTTGACAAAGGAGAGAGAGCAGTGGAGACTGTGAAGAAGATGAAGAGGACATGAGGAAGAAGTACAGCATCTTTCGTATACCTCATTGCAAGCGCACAGTTTGTGATGTGATGAAAAGTGACAGCTTGCCATTGTGTTTGACAAAATCGACTGCCAGTCCTTTGTTCACACAAGGTGAATTGACTAAGTCGATGTCACAAATGAAGGATTCAAGTAGGATGCTTTTGAAAACCGTTCCTGATGTGGGCATTGATGATGACCTTCAGCAACAAATCCGGCGAATCTCAGGATGGGGGAATGTGATGTGATAAGCATTGATGACTTCAAAATGCATGCCTTCATTCGTTCTGATGGCTTCAACAATCTGGAAATTGAGATTGAGAGCCCAGTGATGGAGGATGTGCTTCGTGAGGCCCAGTGCCTGCCAGATTCCTACGGTTCATGTGATCCTGCTCGTAGTACTGTTTATCATCAAAGTGTCTGGGAGGATTTAAACAATAACAGCATCTGTGAGAGAGAAAGGAGCGTGTGCAACAGGGAGAGTGAAAGTGCTACTGAAAATAAAAAACCATCAGGGTGGTGACATACATGACAAACGTGGCGGCTTGGGGGATCTATTATTGCAGAATGGTAAAGAATCACAATTACAGGAAGGGGGAGGGGGGACACTTTGGGTTCATCACTGCCAAATCAGACCATACACAGTTCACAAAATGTAACTCAGACAGGCAGGCAGCTTGTTTATTGATCATAGCCCCAGCTCCTCTTTCGTTCAGGAGGAGGAGAGCGTGTGTAGGACGCAAATGTCAGAGGTGGTGGTGTGCTTGATTCAGGAGGGGGAGGGGGGGGTGAAGTGACTGAGGTGGAAGTGCCAGGCACTCAGGTGCACCTGCAGGAGGTGTGTCTGAACGAAGAGCTCCTAGCCACCTCCTCCAACCCACAAGAACTCTTGCAGTTCATCGCACAGCAGAGAGCCCCAGCTTCCTCATCGCCTGATCTTGTGTTCCATTTTGAGTTCGACAGAGACCCCGCAGATGAACTTGACCCTGATGAGTTGTCTTGACGCAGGGGAAATAAGTTGGAAGTTATCTGAAAAAGAATTTGATTTGTATACCTTGCCTTGTCAAACCCCACCTTTAACCTACTCCTCCCTACCTCCTTCCTCCTCACCCCACCAGTCCTGAAACCATTGACATGTTTCCATTTGGCTGTCTAAAACCATTGACATGTTTCCATTTGGCTGTCTAAAAACATTGACATGTTTCCATTTGGCTGTCTAAAACCATTGACATGTTTCCATTTGGCTGTATGTCGCAGATCTATTTCGTCATCAGTTTTGTTTTGTGTCACATACACATGAGCAAGAAAAAAATTCTTTAAAATGATGATAAGCTACTCGTCCAGTGAACACATATTGCTCAGCTTCAGTGTTGAAGAAGTCAAATATGTGGTGGATGTTTAGTTTCAGATGCTGTCAAATTTGTAGTTGACTTTAGTACAGGAAGTAAATTGACATTTTGTTATAATGTTTGAATGCAGAGATGGTTTTTATCCAAAATGAAAAATAAGATCTAAAGAACATGATTATGCCAAACAGTGTTTCTTCTTGTTGCTGTCACCATTTTTCAGAGATCATGTGACTCAGATAAACGCACATATATTATATGATGTATGGAAGATCCAGAATCTGGTGACATTCATCGCCTTACAAGTGAACGTTGAATTGTAATGCTGTTAACTATGGAAGTGACGGAAATGAAAAAAATAAGTTTTCATTCTGGAACTCTCTTTGCTCTCTCTCTGTCTCTCTATCTCTCAGAGTTTTTCTCTCTCAGGCATGCCTACCATCCCTGACGATCCAGGATTTGTCCAGGAAAGTTGATTTTAGAAGCCACTGTCCCGGAAATCCCGGATTTGCAACACACGTCCCAGGAAAAAAAAAAATCGGGAGTTAAAAAGCTGTTCTTATCGTGTTGCACAGAACTGAGCCAAGAATGTCGTCTGCTAGAGTGAGTAGATGTAATACGCATGCGTGTGGAAAAAAAAACCCCACTGGCTTTCACTTTCAAGTCAGAACATGGCGTTGAAGAGGAGAGTTGATGTTGACACAGAGTCAGATTCTGACTCTTCGGATGGGTCAGAAAGGAGTGAAAAGAAGAAGAAAATGACCGTGAAGCGAGGTTGTGTCTTCAATAAAGAATTCTGCCCCTGATTTTTACGAATTTGTCCCTGATTTCTGTGTTGTCCCTGAAAACAAATTTTGGGATAGGCATGCCTGCTCTCTCTCTCTCTCTCTCTCTCTCTCTCTCTCTCTCTCTCTCTCTGTCTTGGACTGTCTCGGTCTGTCTCTCTCTTTGTGAAAAACTTCACGCTTGGTACTGAAAAGATGACTTGGATGCTGGCAGCTGGCATATTTTGACCAGTAAGACTGTCTTTCCTTTCTTGATAGTATTTCCTTTCAGAATGGGGCAGTTTAAATCTTCTTATAGTTTTCCCCGTCAGAAGAAAATGTGTACATGCAGACTGATTGATTTCTGGAATAAAAAAAAGAAAGGTTAAACCTGATCATTGTTACTTTTTCATTGTGGTTAAGTTACTGCTATGAAGTGGTTTTAAAAAGATCAACAAGGCAATACAGCTGGGTTTTTTTTTTTTATTAAAAATGGAGTCGGCATGATCATATCAGACCTGACAGGCAGAGGAGTCAGTCAGTCATGTAAACAAAGGCTTGAAAGAGGTCGGGTTAGTGATTTAGGATTCTGTACTTCATTTTCAGCATGTGGATTTGGGATGCATATTTTATTCAGTGCCTTTTGATTTTATTTCATTAAATTGTATGTCATACTTCAGCTCTCCCCTAGTCTCGTCTCCACCACCACCACCACCCACCCCCCTAAATTTTTTTCCCCACCAACAAAAAGCAAAAAAATCACCTTAATATATGGCACCCCAGAAGTAGGGTCCGTTGACCACATTTATTTTCCCCACCAATGAAAAGCAAAAAAAAAATCACCTTAATGATATATGGCCCCCCCAAAATAGGGTCAGTTGACCACATTTATTTTCCCCACCAATGAAAAGCAAGAAAATTCCCCAGATTGAAGGAGGTCTTCCCACTCCTCCCTGCCGTCCAGGGCCACGTGGTCATGGGGTAGGTCTTCCTCTCTGCCGTCCAGGGCCACATGGTCATGGGGTAGGTCTTCCTCCCTGCCGTCCAGGACCATGTGGTCATGGGGTAGGTCTTCCTCCCTGCCGTCCAGGACCATGTGGTCATGGGGTAGGTCTTCCTCCCTGCCGTCCAGGGCCACGTGGTCATGGGGTAGGTCTTCCTGCCTGCCGTCCAGGGCCATGTGGTCATTCAGCTTTTTTTTCATTCTCTGTAACTTTCGCAGCTTCTAGTTCTAGCTGCAGGCAGACAAAATGACAAGAGACATCTCTTGCAAAGGGGTGCATACAGGGTCTTGTGATACAAGTATCCTCAAGTGAAATGCTGATAACGTTGCCTGCGCTTGTTGATGTACTTTCTTCTTTGTTTTATGTTTGTTTGGGGGTTTTTGTCCATTTTTCTGATTTTTTTTTCTTTTACATGTTTACATTTCTAGAATTTCTGGAAAAGTTGTGACCCTGCAAACACACTCATGTTGTATTTTACACATTGTGTGTGTCGCAGACCAGTCTTTATGCAAAAGACACCATCTTCCACCATTTTCCAATGGTTCAGCCTTCAGCTGCTATGAAATCAAACAAAAATTACCTCCTGTTTCAGGTTTTGATGGCTTACTGAAGATTTTGGGTGGTACCAGGTTGTTTTCTGTTAATACCATGAGGAGAAGGGGGGGGGGGGGGGGGGGGGGGGGGTTTGTTTTTTTTTTAAAATCTCAGAGAAAGTTGAGGTTGGTCAGGTTACAATAGCCATAGTTTTTTTTTTTCTTTTCTTTAGCTCGTACTTTTGTTTTTTCAGTGTTGTTGGAACTGGAGAAAAATGAAGGCCCAGGAGCGTTCATTCCCTTAGTGTATGCCAGGCCATTCATGACAAATCCTTACAGACAGTTGGACCAGTTTTAAGACGGCATTGAACAATTCCACCCAGGCCATTCATGACAAATCCTTACAGACAGTTTTTAGGGCACCCCAGTTTCCTTACAGACGGACGGCATTGAACAATTCCACCCAGGCCCATTCATGACAAATCCTTACAGACAGTTGGACCAATTTTAGACTGGCATTGAACAGTGTATGATTCCACCCAGGCCATTCATGACAAATCCTTACAGACAGTTGGACCAATTTTAGACTGGCATTGAACAGTGTATAATCCCACCGTTAATCATGTTGAAAATGATAAAGTCATTTTGAGCTTAGTTCTGATTCCTTTGAACACAGACACTGGGAAAAGCTCGTCTGTGATCTGACTGAAGCTAGACTGGGGTGAAATGCCGCTCACAATAAGAATTTCGCTGTCTTAGTTTCAGTTGGTGTGCTGAAAACAAAATGGTGGGCTCTGTGCGTCTTTACAAGTCACATGCTGAAACCTGATCTGCTTGCTTAAAGATGGTGTTGCTTTCCCTCTCGACCACTGTGTTCTATGTGTATCCTGCTGCTGGCTGTGTCTTAGGAACTTCTCAAGACTGTGAAAGAGTTTCAGGTTGTGCTCTGGACAAGTGGGATCTTTCTTTGTTGTTATTCTTTCATTGTTGTTGGCAGTGGATATATGTGAACAGATAAATTGGCTAGACTGGTTTGTTTTTGTTCATTAAAAGTGTTTTGAAATGCCCCATAAGTGCTGGAAATAATTTATTACCTGGTCTAGAAGTAGGTAGAAAAAAATGGAGTCTGCGCCAGTTTCGTAACGGTGGTTTTGATTTTAAGTTGTTGAAAATGTTTGGAATCACTTAGTTTCAGTATTAATAATCTCCTGAACATTTTTAAAACTTTTTTTTTTAGTTGGATGTGTAACTATGGCATGGTGTGTGTGTGTATGTGTGTGTGTTTGTGTATGTGCATTACTGTTTGACAGTGTTACACTTTTTCCTGGGGAAATACTTGTTGTTTTAGTGTTGCTAATTAATTATAAAAGATGCTAGAACTTCAAAAGGTGTGGGGTTTTTTTTAATCATCTGCCAGTCTTAGTTGTTGATCTTTTTGGACTCAAAGAAGGCGAATCATTCAATTTGTAGTGTGTAAAGCCTTGGAGTGAAGAGATTGTTTCTTTGTACCAGCTGGTTGACTCTGAATCAGTAGTTTCTGACTGAGGAGCAGGAGGAGTGGGTTTTTGGGGTGGGGTTCTTTCTTTCTTTCTTTCTTTCTTTCTTGATGTGAACATTTGCATCGACTTCTGGCAATCAAGATGTCTGCTAATTCCTTTGTTCATTAGGCCTGTAATAACCATTTCAGGACCTGAAGTCCAATGCATAAGGAAAGCTGGTACTGCATGATTATCAAAGTTTGCCACAAGATTCATATACATCTTTATTTGTTTTTGCTGTGTTTGAAATCATCTACAGTAAGACTGATAACCAATCTGAAGAATTGGACACGTTAATGGAGCATGCAATCAGTGAGTCTTAAATCATCAGAAAAACTGCAGATACCAGGGTGCCGTCAAAATTTGATCTGTAGCATATGTGTGTTCTGCTTTGTTTAAAAATATGGTGATGTGAGCATGTTTACGAGAGTGTTACATTTTGCGTAGAATTATTGTTATGAATTGTGCAGTATATCTTGAAAAAATGAATAATATATATGTGGCAAATTTTTAAACAGTATATGGAGATGACTTGTCAAACTTGTCAGACCAGACGCATTTTTTCAGCAGTGTCTTATGTAAATCTTTGGGTCATTGATGAAAGTGTCTACAGAATGTCACATAAAACAGTTTAGAACTGAATTCTTACTTATGTGTAATACTTTTTTTATGGGATTCTGCTGACTATGTAATTTGTAGTAGTCCAATACTTTTTTTTTTGTTTTTTTTTTTGTTTTTTTTGTTTTTTTAATCGGTTCAATGGGGAAAAAATTACTGAAAGTTGTAACTTGTTCCCCTGTTATGCTTTTAAACATGCATACAGATGTGACATTTGCGACACTGATACCTTAGTTTATGATGAATATTGATAATGACTTCAATTTAGAGGGACCTGTTCTCGAAGTGGTTAAAGCTTAGCACTCAGGCTGAACAATCATAGTTTCAAAATGGAGTGACTGGGGGCCGAAAATAAACCAACATTTAGAAACAGGGGGGGTTACTTACTGCCAGGACACGGACAGATAAATCAAGTTTTGTCCTGTGCTTCATTTGTCTGTGAACAATGTAATCGTAAAATGGTAGATAATGTAAAAAATTTGATCACGAAAAGGTACACAGTGTAAAACATGTTTAGACTCTCTTCAGAATTCAGAGTACTTGAATGCACACAGAGAAAACGCTGGTCATACTTGAAGACCCAGGTGACTGCAGGTTAAAGCAGTTTTGTGAATGATACCGTGTGCCAACTTGTTTTACTGACTGCTGGAACATGCAAACACGCACATGCGCGCGCGCGCACACACACACACACACACACACACACACACACACACACACACACACACACACACACACAGATGTGTACACACAACTCGTGTTTTTTTATTGATCTCCTGATGTTCTGGACTGAAAAAAAAAGTTGAAGAAACATCTTGGCAAATTGTTGCCAAAAAATGTTTTCACACACACACGTGCATGCACGTGTGCGCGCGCGCACACACACACGCACACACACACACACACACACACACACACACACACACACACACACACACACACACACACACACATACACACACACACACACACACACACACACACACACACACACACACACACACACACCGTTCATGTCCTTTTCACTTTATGCTGAACTTGACCTCTGGAAAATCTTGAATTGCAACAGCCTGTTTAGTTCATCAGACAACTAGATCTCCTTACAACAGACTGATCAAACAGCACACCTGGTGTAGTTCAACAGAAAGCTAGATCTCCTTACAACAGACTGATCAAACAGCACACCTGGTTTAGTTCATCAGACAACTAGATCTCCTTACAACAGACTGTGGTCCAACAGCACACCTGGGGAGTCAGGTTTCAGTCCTTTCACAGTTTGGTGGATATTCCTTCAATCATTGGAAACGCCACAAGGGGAACCTCTGAGCGACACATTTACATTTTTTTCCCAGTTTTTTAACAAAAAAAGGTACAGTGACTTCAATGCTGGTTTCATAACTGGAGTTCACTGGACAGTAAAACCAGAGAGAAATTGTTTGCTTATTTGCAGACAGACAGATTTCACACTGTACTTTGTGTGTGGATTATTATTGTATTAGTGATCCTTGAGGGGAAATGGTACAGGATAACAGTAATGTGCCCTAAAAAGATCCTGCCACATTGATAGTTGACATTCTGTCAATGACTCGCATTCTTTTGGCAATGTTTTGGAACAGAATCAGAAAACCACGAAAGGTAATGAAAACAAAACAACACTTGTCAGGTTAATTTAAAAAAAAAAATAAAACAAAATAAGAAAAAAAAAAAGAAATAACTAGAGTAGAGTGGTATATTTTTTGTCTATACTTATAAAGATAAGACCAGTGCAAATTGTGTGTGCATTTACTATTTTCTGTTTTGTGTTTGTTGTTTTTTTTAAAGAGGAGGAATGGTTTGTTATGTGGAGGATTTGTTGTTGTTGGCTTTGATTAGTTTTAACTTTTTGTTGACGTGCAGCTCTTGGTGCTCGGTGTTGAGAGTGATGACAGTTGTTGGTTTACGCACATGGTTCCACCTGGTTGGTTTACCCTGTGCTCTGAATAACAGCAGTCAGCTGAGTCAGTGTCTTAGTGAGAGTCAGTGTGTGTGTGTGTGTGTGTGTGTGTGTGTGTGTGTGTGCGCGCGCGCGCGTGCGTGTATGTACATGTGCGCATGCACTCTTGTATGGGACCAGTGAGTAAATGGTGACAGAAAAAGAAATGTATACGCAAATTCACGAATGTTCAGTCTCATGAGCTGTAAACAAAGATGTTGATTCGTGTATCCATGCTTTTAGGTGTTGTATTTGTGTGCTTTTTACTTGACACGGAAGTGGACAAGTCACAAAGCAGCTGTGTTTTGTTGTTATTGTTTTTTTCTTTGACAGTTAAGCAGGCAGACTTTGATGTGGAGGAGTTACACAGGAGCTGTGTTTTGTTGTTATTGTTTTTCTCTTTGACAGTTTAGCAGGCAGACCTACAGATCCTCCATTCTTTTATGCTTTCCCTCGTCATCGTCTTTTTTAATTGATGAGTATTGTTGCTTCAGAACTCAGTGCTTCTGCTAGAAGTATTTTATATATATTGATATATACGTATTTATATGCTGCTTTGTGTTTGCAATTTGCCAAGCACCTTTTTTCAGATGAATTGGTCAAAGGTTCGTAATGATTCGATATCAGAATTAGTTTTTTTTAAACAATAAAACGTACATGACTTTGTCAGGGCTGCAGTGAGACCGACAGAAATGAGACTGAATTTGATGCTTAGCTGTCCAATGCATTCAGATTATTCATATGTTTCTGACTTGGCGCCTGACGTGATCTTTGAGTTTCTGGGGGAGATTAACATTTTTTCATCTGATCTAAGCTTTTATGGAAGAAAGATTTTTAACAAAGTTTCTGGTATGTTTTAAGAAGATGTATTTTAAAGAGATGTGTGAAAGGTTGTTTTTTTTTTGGGGGGGGGGGGGGGGGGGGGGGGGGGATGACCTGTGAGTTGATTTTAACGTGGTGACAGCCCTGATGTGACCCTTTGTGGTCAGCTGGGCTATATAAGCAACATTACCTTACCTTCAGACTTGGCTTACGGCAACTCTAGCAACATTACCTTTCCTTACCTTCAGACTTGGCTTACGGCAACTCTAGCAACATTACCTTTCCTTACCTTCAGACTTGGCTTACAGCAACTCTAGCAACATTACCTTACCTTACCTTCAGACTTGGCTTACAGCAACTCTAGCAACATTACCTTACCTTACCTTCAGACTTGGCTTACAGCAACTCTACCTTACCTTACCTTCAGACTTGGCTTACGGCAACTCTAGCAACATTACCTTACCTTACCTTCAGACTTGGCTTACGGCAACTCTAGCAACATTACCTTACCTGATCTTCTGACTTGGCTTACGGCAACTCTAGCAACATTACCTTACCTGATCTGACTTGGCTTACGGCAAACTCTGAGTAAAAGTTGTGTACCCACTTTACCGCTCACGGTTCACTGACGAATTTGAAAAATACTGCATCCGCATCGTCATTGTTACCTGTTGCTACATTGTTCCTGGAATGTTGAAGTCCTTAGCAGTGTGCTGAGTCATAAGAAATGATCAGATAGTTTCACAGTTCAAGTACAAAAATCTTTTTGCAAGCACTCACTCAAGGAGTGTTTGTCGCACTTGAATCATCGAGTATGCCTTGATGGTGACTGGGTGATGACGATAATCTGCAATCAACAAATCAAAAAAAGATTTGATTGTGATTTGACATTCCCCCTTTTCTGGAGCCTGGTCATTTGGGGGCCTTCACCTGTTGGAGAAGACAGCTCCTTAAAATACTGAAAAGTTGTTGTTCACGGCTTTACTGTAGTGGTAGTTTTGAAAGATCGCTCTGGCTGGATAATTGAGTGGACCTCATCTTATTGCCACATTGAGAGGTAAAAACTATATATGTGTGCATTGTATGTGGCATGTGGTTTGATCAAGATTGGAAAGGTTGTGCTGCGGTGCTGCCTGATCTGGTTCATGTGCTGCTGATCTGGTTCATGTGCTGCCTGATCTGGTTCATGTGCTGCCTGATCTGGTTCAGAGGTAAGGCACATGATGGTTCATGTTCAGCACATATGATAGGTAAGGCTGATGACGCAGCTTATCATCTCTCTCAACAGTTCATCTCTCTCTCTCTCTCTCTCTCTCTCTCTCTCTCTCTCTCTCTCTCTCAGACTCTGAGTCTTTTCATGTGATCATTGGATTAGTTTGGCCGTGTTTAGTCATGACATCTGACATCCGCAGTTCCGGTTATTCCACGTTGTCCACTTATTTTGAGAAGGGACCACTGTTGCCCACCTGCATCCCTGATTCTTTTGTCCGTAGAGATGCTGACATTGTGAGAGACTTGTTTCAACATCCTGTGTTGTATTGATGTTGAAGTTGATGTGATTTAGTTTAGAGATGTTCTGAGTTTCAACCGATGTTGAAGTGCCAGCAGAAGTTTTACATATCATGGCGAGCAGATGATGGTGCAGTATCAATATGTTTGTTTTGATGATGTCTGAAATATGTTGGTTAATACACACTTCAGTCACCTTTTTTTTTTTTTTTTTTTTTTTTGACCTAGTGTGATCCATGATGCTGGTTGTTTGGAATTCGTCTCCTTCCTGCTCCCTCCTACCCTCTCCCAGTTCTACCTTCCTCCCCCCCCCCCCCCCCCACCCCACGTCTCCCCCCCCCTATTTATTTCCACCCATTGCCCTGAGTTTTCCACCCCACTGAGATCTGTTTTCATACAGTGTTGCTACGCTCGCTAACAGTGTCTCTCTCCTGGCACCACTCTGTGTGTGTGTGTGTGTGTGTGTGTGTGTGTGTGGTCAAGGCAAAAATGATAATGATAACTAGCGTAACTTGTGTTGCCCATGGGAAACGAGGACTGAATGCTTGCCCTGACAATGGATATTGCATCAGATCTAGAAGCTGTGTAAAAAAAAAAAAAAAGAAAAAAAGAAATGAGCGGAAATAAAAAGTAAGTGAAACTGAAGAAAGAAGGGAGAATAAAAAAAAAAAAAAGTTAATACGGTGTTAGAAAAAAAAGATGTGATCATCCTACAAAAAATATGGTGTTAGAAAAAAAAAGAATCTAATCTCCGCATCCTACAAAGTGATAGTTATGCCACATTTTTCCAGATTTTGAGGTATAACGTATTTTAGATGATCTTGTGAAATATAGCTTTTGCAAATGTGCGTGGAGAGAGGGGGAAAGAGAAAGACCTGATAGGTGAAATGAAAGGGTTTACGGTATGTTAACCAGTGAAAAAGTTGCGATGCTCAATTGGGTACCACTTGTAGGTGAGCCCTTGGTGGAAAAAATGAGCAAAGACTGTCATTGCTGTACTCTTAGATAATGTTAAGGAAAAAAACATTGTAAGTCGATTTCAATTTGTCACATTCTCTATTCAGTTCAAGCAGGAACAATAAAAGATATCAAACTTCATTGATTCTGTTGAATTCTGTGATTTTGCTACTATGATCTGCGCTACTGTGTTGGCATTGCCAGGTTCTAATTTTCTGTCATTTTGTGTTATGTGGGCACCTGATGAAAAGAAGGGAAAGGGACCCTTATTAATGTTCCTGGGGTTAAGAGCAGTTGCACTGTCTACTGCTGTACAGATCATCCTTTTAAGATGACCTTGTGAAATTAGAACTTTTGCAAATGTGCTTGGGCCACTTAATGATAATCAAATTCTGGAGATAGTATAATGTTATAATGTTGTTGGAAAGTGTAATAGAGAGAACAAAGAGGGGAAATGTTTCATTATCTGTTTTTTGTAATTTATTTCAATAAAATGGCATTTATTGAAAAAAAAAACAAACAAACAAACAAACACAAAACCTTGGTGACCCAACCAGGGGGCAGGACATAGGACTTGCACATTATCAATACAGCACTCTTAACAGACCCAACAAAGCTCTAGCTTGCCACAGTTGGCTGTATGTACATTTATGAATATCACTTATCAGACATATGTGTCATGTCAGTCTTCTGAGAGAAATGACAGTGTTTGGCATGGATTCATCAAGGCTTCACTCATGTTTTATACGTGGGCCTCAGAAGGGAATGCAACCGTTCTTTGTCTTATTTTAGGGCTTGCCTTTGTGACGTCAGTGATCAGGAGACTGCCTGCAACTGGTTTTGGTTGTGTTGGCACAGGGAGAAGGGCGTCCGTCACAGTTGAAGTCCCCTTGTATTGGTCCGCTTTAGGAAAGGATGCGCATTTCACTTCGCCAGAGTGACGGTCAGTGGGAAACACTCTTGACTGGGAGGGAATACTGTTGTCCCAGAATCGCCCTAAAATAGCATCAAACTGAGCAGCTGATATGAAGAGATGCAACATCTGCTCACTCAGTTACTGAGTATTCAACAGATCAGTAGAAATGAATTTACACTGATGCTGCTTTATCAGTTGATCTCGAAAATAATAATAACGTCATTTTTTGGGGGGGTTGAGATCTTTTGTGGCATATTTTTGACTAGATGTTGGTGTGTACACTTATTAGGAAAGCGTTAAAAGGCAGAAAAAAAAGATTAGGAAATGAATCGTCGTGTGTATGCACAGGCACACACATATGCACATGTGTGCATGCACACTCACAGACACATCTGCATGCTGGTAGTTAAATTCTGTCTTGCTTTGATTCTCTTCTTCTCTCTGACTCTGTCTGACTAACTCACAGTCTCTGTTTCCCCTAACTTCCTTCCTCCTTACCATGTTTATCCTTTATTTATCTCTGCCCTCTTCCCCCCTCTCTCCTTACCATGTTTATCCTTTATTTATCTCTGCCCTCCCTACCCTCTCTCCTTACCGTGTTTATCCTTTATTTATCTCTGCCCTCCCCACCCTCTCTCCTTACCATGTTTATCCTTTACCTGTGTTTATTCCATTTATTTATCTCTCTCTGCCCTCCCCACCCTCTCTCCTTACCATGTTTATCCTTTATTTATCTCTGCCCTCCCCATCCTTGTTTTTGAAGTATCACTACTAGTGACTAGCTAGCACTGACATATGTATTCAAGCCGGTTGGTGACAAATGTAAGCAGATCTTTCTTTTTTTTTATGTGCTGTGGGGTGCATTTGAACAAATGGCAAGTTAAACAGGCAGTACATGAAGTACCTTTCTTTTTTTTTTTTTTTTTGATTATTTAAATGAATTCCCCTCATCTACAGCTGTTGGACCTGCCGTCACAGTTTGCATGTGCTTGACATCCCTTTCAAGTTAGTTTGTGAGAAATGTGTATCTTTTCGTGCTATGTCGGATGGGTTTGATTACTCGACAAGTTAAATAGGCAGTTCATTATGTACTTTTCTTTATTTTTGAATACATTGCCAACATCTACCGCTCTCGGGCCTGCCTTCACAATTTTACGTATGCTGGAGTTTGCTTGCACATATGCATGCAAGTATGCACAGGTGCACACGCATGTAGTACCTGCGTAGGCTGGTATTTCCTTATTATATAGATATAAACACATGTATGCACATGGTTGCAGATAATGGCGCTCCAAGACCCACACAGTTTCACTCTCAGCTCTGAACTCTAGTAGTAGTGCTGACCATATTTGCTGGGCACTCTCTGCTCAACTTGCACTCCGGTTAGCCAGGCGTCTGTGAAACCTCGTCCGTGAACTCTTTGTCAGCTCCCTCCTCAGGTAATGATTCAATGAGTTAGTGATGGAGCTGTTTACTGTGCTCATTGTACCTTAATGGCTTGGCAATTTGAAGTTGGTTGGGGGGGTTTCAACCGTACTGCCAGTTTCTAAAACTCTCAACAGTTTTTGAGATTTTTTGGATTTTGCGTGACAGATGTTCTTTTTTTCGTAACATTCTGCACAGTATTTTTAAATTGATAATATTTTTGTGATGAATGTGTCAATTTGGGTTTCTTAGGCGATATATTGCTTCAGATAACAAAAATGTTTGAAATACCGTAATTCCGGGAAAAAAACGTCAATCATTGGTGATCGATATTCAAGGGAAAGAACTGAAGAGAGTTAGAAGCTTTACTTTTTCAGCTGAACTGTAGTGAGATGCCATCCTGAAATCTCACCTTTTATTGGAATGGGAGGACTTGTCACATCTGTGTTGCGTATTTTTACCGGGCTCCGGACTCCCCATCTTATGCCAGGGAAATGAATTGGCAGGAACGGTGAATGGCTTTCAGAGTGAAAACTAGCACCTTCCTCTGACTGCTGTATCTCAATGTCTGGGATATCTGCAGGCTGTTCAGGAAAGGCTGCATAGAAAGAAATCTTTTACTTCAATGTTCTCTTCAATGAATTTATATTTCTGTTAAAGGTGGCCAACAAGTGGCTTGTCTCCTCAAAATTCTTGACATGAAATTGATACTGGAATGTATTCTGTGGGGCCCTCAATTCATATATCATCATGGCAAAGTAATTGTGTGAACAAACTTATCTTTTTGAAACCAACGATCTTGAAATCCATTGAACAGCTGTCTCAGTAAACAGTCGTGTGCATCTACGTGTGAGTGCGTGCACACGCACACACACACACACACACACACACACACACACACACACACACACACACACACACACACACACACACACAGAGTCGCACACACGTAGAGTCACACACACACACACTCGCACATGCACGCACACACACACACACATTACACACAGAGTCACACATGCACGCACGCACACACACACACACTTTAGAGAGAAGCATTTTTCAACCCTTTTAGTTTGATATGATTCTAGTAAAAAGTAGCATGATTTTTTAACCCTTGTTTAATTTCTTTCTGCAGTGAAAAATTCCTCTCACTTTCTCTCTCTCTCTCTCTCTCTCTCACACTCTCTCTCTCTCTCTCTCTCTCTCTCTCTCTCACACACACACACACACACACACACACACACACACACACACACACACAGTGTGGGGGTGACAGAGAGACCAAGAGAAAGAATTATGATGCTCTATCACCCACAGGCATATTTCTCATGTAAGAAAAAAAAAAACCATAGGTTTTTTACATTCTGCTGTCTGTCCCTCTCCTCCCCCCCCCCCTCCCCCCCCCCCCCCCCCCCCCCCACTCTCTGTCTCCCTGTGTGTATATATGAGTGTGCATGTGCAAATGTGTGCGGACAAATCATGTCCTGGGCGTTCATCATTTATACCTTGTTCATTCCTTTTTGATTGGTATGGTGGATAGGGTAAAGAGACGGCTGCAGAGACGCATGATTCATATGGGTGTATATGCGTCAGTTTACATGTGTAAGGCATCGATGCAGTAACGGGAGTGCCTCATCTCTTATCACTGTGGCACAAACAGTAAGACCAGTCATACAGTGGAAGTTTCATGGTCTGCGCCAGGTAGTCATGTAGTGTGTGTCTGTGGCTTTCTTTTTTTTTTTTTTTTTTTTTTTTTTTTTTTTTTTTTTTTTTTTTTTTTTTACATGTGGGGGGAAAAACTTTGTGAGGGTATGTGAAGGCAATCTGCAAACGTTGATGTTCGACTTGTGCTCAACCCACAGCAGTGACGCTAGTATCATCGAAACGAGGGAAATTAACGGAAAGTATGGAGTGTGAGCAACAGAAGGAAGTGTAGGATGTAAATTGCTGATTGTTGTTCACATGGAAGTTTTGGGAGTAAAAAACGACGGCTGTCATTGATGGTCATCATGATAATTGGAATGTTCATGTTCAACATTGTGCCTGTTGCTTGCTTGGATTCGGTCTGTGGAATAGAATTCTTCCTTGTTGTCTCAGGAATGAAATTATGGTACGTAAGTAGTACATTTAGCTTCTTTTTTTTTTCTTCTTGTTTTCCCAGCAATTGTGTGAGGGGATGTGGTGTATTTTATACCAAAACAAAGCCAGCTTGTCTTCATATACTTTACATATTACTTCACAAGCAACAAGGTAGAGGTATAGTTGCAATTTACTTTTTCTTGCGTTTTAACGGTTACTCTCCCTCCTCAGCAAATCCATTGGTCGAAGTATATGGTATTGCTTCCCCCCCCCCCACCTCATCTTTTCTGTCAATCTTTGACTCTTGTTTTTTTTTTTTCTTTTTTTAAGTTGAGGGGGAACAGGGTTTTTTTTTTTTTTTTTTTTTTTTTTTTTCTTTCATTGTGGTTTCTGATATTTTTTCTGTCTTTTTTGGACCATTCATTCTGCTGTCTTATTTCTGGAAATTCTTGAACAATGTTTTTTTCTGATCACAATTTACGTCATGCCAGCTTTTGGTTTTTGTAATAAATAATCTGACGGCTATACAGAGAAAAAGTTATATACACTGTCTAAAGTGGATACCAGTGTCCACTCTGCAGTCTATTTGCCCAAACAGCTTTTCCTGTATTTTTGTGGCATGTGTGGCTTTTTATGGACATGGTGTTTTATGTGTGTGTGTGCACGCGTGCTTCATGCTTTTCACAGATTTTTTCATGACTTGTTTTAAAATCTGGAAGTGAGAACTCAAGGGGAATGCCTGGTACACCAATGTTTGTATGTGGAAAAGTGTCTGTAGTGTAGCTACCATGTCATAAACTGCTTTTGTTGTTGGCCATTCATGACATAACCTTTTTGAGGATCTGGTCAGTTAGGGTATGGCATGTTTTCCTGTGCCAAGTTTGACAGCCCTGAGAAGGGTTTGTGTGGTGGCTGGGCTATAGTACCCAACACTTTATACTGGACAGCCCTGAGAAGGGTTTGTGTGGTGGCTGGGCTATAGTACCCAACACTTTATACTGGACAGCCCTGAGAAGGGTTTGTGTGGTGGCTGGGCTATAGTACCCAACACTTTATACTGGACAGCCCAGAGAAGGGTTTGTGTGGTGGCTGGGCTATAGTACCCAACACTTTATACTTGACAGCCCTGAGAAGGGTTTGTGTGGTGGCTGGGCTATAGTACCCAACACTTTATACTGGACAGCCCAGAGAAGGGTTTGTGTGGTGGCTGGGCTATAGTACCCAACACTTTATACTGGACAGCCCTGAGAAGGGTTTGTGTGGTGGCTGGGCTATAGTACCCAACACTTTATACTGGACAGCCCAGAGAAGGGTTTGTGTGGTGGCTGGGCTATAGTACCCAACACTTTATACTGGACAGCCCTGAGAAGGGTTTGTGTGGTGGCTGGGCTATAGTACCCAACACTTTATACTGGACAGCCAGAGAAGGGTTTGTGTGGTGGCTGGGCTATAGTACCCAACACTTTATACTTGCACGAAAACGCACACTTTGAAATGGCTGAAGGCCTTTTCTTTTTCTTCTTTTCTTCTTCTTTTTTTTTTTTTAAAGAAAATCCATTTTCAACTGTTTGATTTTTGTTTAATTGATTGCAATGATAAAACCCTTTGACAGCAGGCCTGGAAGGTGACATGATTCATACTGGAGTCTTTTAGTTCCCTTTGGTTTTTAAACCAGCTGGGTATCCTTTTTTTTCTTTTCTTTCTTCCTGCGTACGCAGGCTGATACTTTGGGAAAGCTGGGTGTCGGTATGAAATGGTCAGGGGCATGCAGCGTTTTTGTTGCAGATTGTTATCTGTTTCCCATGTAAACAAAGGTTTAGTGACATGAAGGAGACTGGACAGATTTTTATTTAAATATCATTGGAATAATAAACTGTTCTGTTTAATGCCGGAGGTCGGTGGAAGATGAAACTTGCCCTCTTTTTTTTTTTTCAGTGTCATTGTGAAAGTGAAAGTTACGGTGATGTCCCATGTTTCTGATCCTTGTCTGTGTTTGTTCAAGGTTACCTGATTTTACTCTGGTCTGTGCAAGGTTTTTTTTTATTAGTGGACTACAAGAAATGCCAATTCTGTTACTGAAAATAGTTATTCTCAGAGCTAGGAGTTCTAATATTTTGGTGTCAATTTTTCTTTCCTGTGCAAAGAATTTAGTGGCCCTCCATTTTTTTTTTTCCTCTCTATTTGGGAGATTTCTGCTTTTTTTTTTTTTTTTTTTTTTTTTTTTTTTTTGATGTTTATTTTCTTGTATTGTGGATTTAGCGGCCCTCATTTATTTTTCTTCTTATTTGGAAAGTGTCTGTGTATGATCTCTATCACCAAAAAAGGCAATAATGCAGATATTATGCAGAACTCTCTGCACTCTTAACCTGTGCCACCATCACACATATTCAGTCACACATGGGTTTCCCTCTTGTACCAGTGGGATTCAGACCAGAAAGTGGCAGTTCTGATCACTGTTTCCTTTACATTTCCATCTTTGTTTCTATTCTCTGAGCGGCAGCACATCTCTTCTTCTCTCCCCTTGCCCATCTCCCTTACCCTCCCTCCTCCTCCCCTCTAACTCCCTCTTCCACACTGTCATCTTCTTGCCCCCTCCCCCCCCCCCCCCCCCCCCCCTCCCCCTTCCAGCCTCCCCTGTTTTTATTTTAAATTATTACTTTTTTAAAAATTACTGACTGCTTATATAGAAGGCGCATTGATGCATGCATATATTACGATGTTCATGTAGGCATTATACTTTGTGTGTGAGTGTGCGTGCATGCATGTACGTACAGCTAAAACATACGTAAACACACACTTTCCTCAAATACAGTATCTGTAAATGGATGTGTATCATTGTTCAGTGAGAAAATGTTGGTGAACCTTGTGCTGAAAGCTCAATTTTATTGAAAAGTGCTAATGTTGCCCATGGTCTGATGAATGTACCTCCTCTGCAATAATGTATTGTTTGCTTTGGTAAGACTCATGATCACAAATTGTTGTTGTTTTTCGGTATACATTTGGTATTGTTTTTGTACTAGTGTTGCTTTTCAACTCTGTGAATTTTTTTTTTTAAATGAAAAATAAAAACTTAAATGGTTTTGAGAAGGCTATTCAGTGTCTTGACAGTGTGTGTGTACAGTTTATATTGTTTTCATGAAATTAAGTGTATATACATATGATTGTCTTTGTAAAACTTTCTATCAACTACATTTCGTGATTGATACAGATCATGAAAGGAAAAAAAAAAAAAATGGATCTTTGGCTGTCAAACTTGCTGAGCGATTCCATTAAATTAAAGGGAAAAACAACTATATAAGGTGTGCTACCGAGTCACTGATTATTTGGTGTGAAAGCATAAAACAGTTACATGTATGTTGGATCATTTTTCAAGTCTGTCTGAAACTGAATGTTGTATATTGTCGAATCTCTGTGTGTGAAATTGAAAGTAAGGAAGTTTTTTAAAAAAAAAAAAAAAAAAAAGGAAAACAAACTTTGTTGAGTACAGATACACTATCAATTGATGGAACTAGTCAAGGGAGTGAAACATTGCTTGAGAACAGTGGGCCTGGCGCAAAACATCCTGCATGGCACATTCCCAATGACAATGACTATGAAGCAGAATGACTTTTGCAGTCTGCATGACAATGACTATGAAGCAGAATGACTTGCAGTCTGCATGACGATGACTATGAAACAGAATGATTTTTGCAGTCTGCATGACGATGACTATGAAACAGAATGATTTTTTTGCAGTCTGCATGACGATGACTATGAAACAGAATGACTTTTGCAGTCTGCATGACGATGACTATGAAACAGAATGACTTTTGCAGTCTGCATGACGATGACTATGAAACAGAATGACTTTTGCAGTCTGCATGACGATGACTATGAAACAGAATGACTTTTGCAGTCTGCATGACGATGACTATGAAACAGAATGACTTTCGCAGTCTGCATGACGATGACTATGAAACAGAATGACTTTCGCAGTCTGCATGACGATGACTATGAAACAGAATGACTTTCGCAGTCTGCATGACGATGACTATGGAACAGAATGACTTTCGCAGTCTGCATGACGATGACTATGGAACAGAATGACTTTCGCAGTCTGCATGACGATGACTATGGAACAGAATGACTTTTGCAGTCTGCATGACGATGACTATGGAACAGAATGACTTCTGCAGTCTGCATGACAATGACTATGAAACAGAATGACTTTTGCAGTCTGCATGAGAATGACTGAAACAGAATGACTTTTGCAGTCTGCATGACAATGAAACAGAATGACTTTTGCAGTCTGCATGACAATGACTATGAAACAGAATGACTTTTGCAGTCTGCATGACAATGACTATGAAACAGAATGACTTTTGCAGTCTGCATGACAATGAAACAGAATGACTTTTGCAGTCTGCATGACAATGACTATGAAACAGAATGACTTTTGCAGTCTGCATGACAAAGACTATGAAACAGAATGACTTTTGCAGTCTACATGACAATGACTATGAAACAATGACTTTTGCAGTCTGCATGACTATGAAACAGAATGACTTTTGCAGTCTGCATGAGAATGCCTATGAAACAGAATGACTTTTGCAGTCTGCCTGACAATGACTTGAAAGAGAATGACGTTTGCAGTCTGCATGACAATGACTATGAAACAGAATGACTTCTGCAGTCTGCATGACAATGACTATGAAACAGAATGACTTTTGCAGTCTGCATGAGAATGACTATGAAACAGAACGACTTTTGCAGTCTGCATGACGATAACTATGAAACAGAATGACTTTTGCAGTTGCATGACGATGACTATGAAACGGAACGACTTTTGCAGTCTGCATGACGATGACTATGAAACAGAATGACGTTTGCAGTCTGCATGACAGTGAAACAGAATGACTTTTGGCAGTCTGCATGATAATGACTTTTTGAAAGAGAATGACTTATAATTACTTTTGAAAAAGAATGGCTTTTGCAGTCTTCAAGACAATGACTTTTGAAAGAGAATGACTTTTGCAGTCTGCATGAGAATGACTGAAAGAGGAGTGGGGAAGTGAGGATAGTTATAAGAAAACAAAACAAAACAAAAAAAAAAGAACATGGAGGGGAGAGGAAGGAAAGTGGATGTATGGGAGGAGGGTTAAGAAGTAAGCTGTATCTTGTGAACCAAAAAAGATCATGTAAGTTGATGTGTGTGTGTGTGTGTGAATGGGGGGGTGGGGGGGGGGGATAGTGGACTGGTGGCGAATGGGAAGGAAGGTAGCAGCGAACAATGTGTTGGTAAATTCATACAAAAAGATCGATAATGTATTAAAACGACTGATGTAATAAAGTCTTCAACCACATCGTTGCAGCAAGGGACGGAGATTCACAGAGGACAGTGAAGAGAAAACAAGTCAAAGGGGAGGGGGGTCCGACCCCTGGTGGGTTGCCCTACCCTAGTACCAAGGGGTGAATGGGTAAACGGAAGATCCACAAGACAAAACTCCAGTGCTGGCTGGAGTTCACATTTAAAAACTAAGATGAATCTAGTGCTGAACTTCACATGTGAAAATTAATATCCGTAAAATATATCGCCTCCCTAGACATTGACTATTTTGATCACCGACTCGGAAGCCACTTCTGTTCATCTCAGCTCAAGTGAATATCTCGCCTACAGGTCTTCCCAGCACCTAAGCGCCAGAACCAGCATGCCTTCTGTCAGATTCTGACCCAAACAACTCGGACTTCGAAGAAAAAGTCTGAGCTGAAACAATTTTCCCCCCCCCCCCGGTGGCATGATCTTGGTAAAATCATTGACCAAGCTCCCCAGAAGGTTATGCCTGTCTCCCGTCAACAGTTTCTTGAACCTGAACCCAAGAGAAAACTCCAAAAGACAAACCTTTGGTCCCTCCCGGAGTCTGGCCCGGAAAGCTCAGCGTGTTCACGTAGGACTCTCTTGGACCACCGGATCTCCAAACTGAACTTTCCTATAATGATGAATCACTGTGCTCCACATGACTGTGATGTTGTCGATGGGGACTTGTGGTCCGTACGTTGGTGGGGATGCAGGTGCGCGGATAGGTGGTGGTAGATGAGAGAAAACAGTCTGGCTCCAAATGTGTAAGCAGGAGTGAGGCATCGCTCCAGCATGCCTCCAGTGGATGCCCTGCCCTAGCCGCCACTCTGGCTCCACTGTGGGTTCTCAGGACAACCACGACCTCAGAGTCTAGGACCTCAACTACATCCCACCCCAGAGATGCAACCCATGAAGCTCCTGCGTGACTCCTATCCTCCAGTACAGACGGTTGGTTTTAACCACTGTGCAGGAAAGAAGTGTGGAAGGCAAAGAGAGGCAAAGAGGTTCCCCAGAGTCCAGCCTTGGTTCGAACCTCTGAGGCTGACGCCCCTGTCCTCTGGCTTGCCGGTCAGGAGGGCAACCTGTTCGGGTGTTCTACCCGAGCTGGCCAAAACTGGATCGTGTGGATCCATATCAGTGGTCCTGAAAGGGAACTCTACAAGGGCTGTGGAGGAGGCTGCCACAGAGAGCAGACGACCAACATCACCGACCCCGACCAATCGCCGCTGAGGACTGTAACACCAACAACTACACAGACTACACTCTGGGAAGCCTTGTCCTCCGGCTAATAGATGTACATCTCACCCATCAAGCAATTACTCCAGTGTCTAATCAGATGAGCCAAGATAGCCGTCATCCTTCTTAAAACTGAGAATATTTTGGCTCCCAATCGGGCGAGTCTAAGTTTCAATCAATAACCACTGGAAGCCATCACCTCAACATCTGATCGGACGAGTCCGGTTTTCAGTTGTGAAACCTCTCAGACAGCCATCACGCTCTTTAAGACTGAGGGCGTTCTGGGCGGGATCTTTGGCCAGGAGAAGAGCATAACTGGTGTATGTGGGGGAGGTAGATGACGAGGCTGGTGACGGAGCGGGGTGGAAACACTCCTATTTTGTTCACATGTTGCAGTGTATGTTTATTTCTGAACAAAAAAAGTCTGCATCGGTTGCTCTCTCTCTCTCTCTCTCTCTCTCTCTCTCTCTCTCTCTCTCTCTCTCTCTCTCGTTTTCTTTTTTTTCTTCATTGACCGTTTTTAACTCTCTTTCCACGGTCATCTCTTCCACTTCCTGTGTACATTTTGTTCTGTCTGTTTTTGCAGTTGTACATCGATTTGTCAGTTTACATACCTGACCCCCCATTCGCTCAACTCACGAACTATCACAAATACAAATTTTTCCTCGTTCCCTTTCTGCTTGGTAACATTCACTTGTACAAAGTAAACATACACACCCCCACACAAACACGCGCTCGCATGTGCGCGCAAGCAAACAAGCACGCACGCACACACACACACACACACACACACACACACACACACACACGCGCGCGCGCGCGCGCGCACACGCACACACACACACACACACACACACTCACTTAATAATAGATCTCCTCCTCCCTCTCTCTTCGCCACGCTCCTGTTCTTTTGTCCATGGACTGTCATCATTGTTAAACTTTTCTCTTTCACAGTGCTGCCCAACCAACCATCTGGGGAATGTTGTTTTTATGCCTTTGTGTCTTTTTGGGTGACGTCTGACGAAGACACCTTTACCGAAAATTCGCCTTTTTTTTTTTTGTTTATTAGTCTGTTTTATTTTTTTTTCTTTTTTTCTTTCTTTTTTGTGCTCCATTCGTAATTAATGAAAGCAGATTATAGTTACAAACTTTTATAGATCAGCGCGTGAACCAATGACATTTTCAGCAGCGAATAATATACATTGGTAAAAAAAAAAACTTCAATTACAAATATAAAACTGACAGCGATGAATTGCAAACTGCAAAGGCGGACAAAGACCCAGGGGTCATGGTTGACCTGAAAATTTCTTTTGAACAGCAAGTCAAAGCTACTCAAAAAGCACATAGAGCAGCAGAGATGAGCGCACACTACAGAGGTTCAAACCCCTCTCAAGATACGAGCCTATTGCTAGGCCTACCACTTTGTAAAAAATCCTTTGTTACACTAATTTCAGATCACGGTAATGTGGTGTGGTCTTCAATCTGAGGGAGCATTAAACTCTTGTAGAGAATGAAGATGTCCAATAATCATCGTCCTAAATAAACAGGTGATGAAGAATGAAAAATCACTACAACTGCAGAATGTCGAAGTGTAAGAGGTGAGATCTAACTAAGATTAATTCTGCGAGATTATTATGATATTGAACCCGCTGAGAATCTTGAATTAACAACGAGAGAATATTCTATGAAAATGAAGCATCTATGAAAATGAAGCATCCTTTTTTTTCCAAACTTTTTTCCTTTAACTTGGAGCATTTACAAGTTTCAAATTAACAACGACAGAATGGTTCCGTCACAGGCCTATTGACGGAAAAAACAGTGTAGACGACAATTTAAGAAGAAAAAAGTCGGCATGAGTATTAACAGAGAACAAACGGAAAAACAGTGGAATACTCAAGAAAAGAAAAAAAAAAAAAAAAGTTTGTAATATACTCAGCATAGCATTCTTTTTCATGTTATGCAGATAGATTCTGTCCCACGTTGGAGATGTCATAACTTTTCTCAAACAAGATGAGAATAGAATGACAAAGTTCAGGGATGGGGAACACGACGCAGTACACACGTCAGGCAATGCTTTCTTAGTCTCAATGAACAGAGGCTAGAAAAAAAAACCCCCCTTTTCCCTTCCCTCCGCTATCCTCCCCCCCCCCCCCCCCCCCCCCCCCCCCCCCCCCTTTACTTGCAGAGATGGAAATGACGCTCTGAAGTCGGAATCAAACTAAACCATATGATATGGTCCACACCAAACTTACCTGATTCATGTCGTTTCGACTTCGTATTTCATGAATTGTGGACGGTATCTCAGTAAGCAAAGCCTGTCTCAAAATTCCAGATGGACCCAAAGCATTACAACTAAGAGTTTTAGTAGCAATTTCGATCAGACAGATTATTTAGCAACGTTTATGATCGAATGAATATACACGAAGCAAAATAGACGACTCAACTTTCCAGGAAAGTTGCAGCCAACAGGCATAAAAGACGAAGACATCAATACTCCCGGACCGCGGGAACCACAGTCAGCCTGAGAAAGACTATGAATGGAAAAAGATCAGTTCCAAAAACAGGAGAGAGAGAGAGAGAGACAGACAGACAGACAGAGAGAGAGAGACAGAGAGAGAGAGAGAGAGAGACAGAGACAGATAAAGGGAGAGAGACACAGACAGAAAGAGAGAGAGACTCTTCCCTTTTAAGAAGAGTCCATATCCACAGTTCTTACAGTGTGTGTCAACTTAGAATGCAGACATGAGCATACGCATGCATTCATATAAAAGGAAGGTGTTAGCATTTGGGCGGGGTTTTTTTTTTTTTTTTTTCTTCATTTAAAAAAAAAAAAGAAAGTTTTTAGTCTGCTCGTGTGGATGGTATGTATGGTTCATCCTTTGACTGCAACAGATTTCAAGCACACAGCAAACATTGTATACATATGCAAGTGTGTGTGTGTGGGTGTGTGGGGGGGGGGGGGGGGGGGGGGGGGGGGGGGGCACGTGGCCAAGTTTGTGTGCAAATCGACTGTGTGTGTGTGTGTGTGTGTGTGTGTGTGTGTGTGTGTTGTTGTTGTTGTTGTTGTTGTTGTTGTTGTTGTGCTGCTGTTGTTGTTGCTGTTTGTTGTTGTGTGGCATGAGACCACACATCACACGCATTGCAGAGGGTTCACCAATGACTTTCCCACACTCTGTGGCTGCTCTCCCCGTCTCCAAGCTGTCCACATTTCATCACTTCTCAGTTTCATATGGCCATGCACCGACAGACAGCCATCAAACTTCAGTCGGTTCCATCAAAATTCACGCTGATATGACTGATGTATAAAGAGTCAAGTGTGTGTGACGTCAGTCGGACAGTTTGCGGCCGTTGATAGTTTCAAATGTCTGAGGAAAACGTGACTGATGTGGACCTCGGAAAGAACCGTCGTAGACCTCATAGATCTAGTTGCAAAGTGACACGACTGCAGGCGGAAATCTAAACAAATCTTAAATAAATGTCAGCGAACCGCCCAGAGAAACGTGGACAAACGAGTCACAAGACAACACACAACGCGTTTCGACCTCTTAGGTCTTCCTCAGGTGAAACAAAGACGGACAAAATAACGAAAATGCAACGCCTTCCTTGCGCTGAACTCAGAAGCAATCTGAAGCGATCAAAGCTAAGTGCATTTTCGTTATTTTGTCCGTCTTTGTTTCACCTGAGGAAGACCTAAGAGGTCGAAACGCGTTGTGTGTTGTCTTGTGACTCGTTTGTCCACGTTTCTCTGGGCGGTTC
>JADBJO010002594.1:122500-207500 GCA_016801955.1 Conus betulinus | reverse complement strand
CATGAACAGTGGAATTATATGAAAGGAAATTTCAAAACGGAGTAACTGAGGGCAGAAAATGAAGCAAAATTTAGAAGAGAGGGGGTTAGTTACCGCCAAGGACATAGACAAACAAATTACCGGAAATCTTGTCCTGTACTTTGTTTGTCTATGTTCTTGGTGGTAACTGACCCCCTCTTTTTCTAAATAAATGAAAGGAAGCTGAAGAGGAAAGCGGTACATCTTTGGGACATGATTATGACCGTCCAAATCCTTAAAATGATATTGCATGTAAACAGGGTGCATGGTGTAAGATCCTTTCTCCTGCTTGATACAGGGTTTCTGGTGTTGTCGGGTGGTTACAAATTCCTTCTTCAGTATTTTGCTCAATCCATGTTCTCTACACACACACACAGTACTACCAACCGTCCCTCTTACAGTCACTAGTTCTTCCGTTTTTACCCCTTCATACCTGATTCAGTGACCTTGTCTACCTCCAAGTGTATGTCTCTTTTTATTTTTTTATTTTTTTTTTTTCCAGAGAAAGGAGTGGCTGGGCCAGGTGTTGGATGAGATGAGGGGTGACCCCGTTGAGGAGGTGAAGCGGCATCTGAGAGTGGTGGGGGCCTGTATCTAGGCAGTGAGCAGCCCTCAGAGGGTGCCCGCGCCAACGCCCTGGACAGTCTGGAGGAGCTGTTTGACTGGTGTGAATCTTTGGACATTGCAGTAGGTAAGAAGACCAGCTATCCTCTCAGTATCTCTCTCTGTGTCTGTCTCTGTCTGTGTCTCTCTCTTTCTCTCGCGCTCTGTCTTTTGTTCCTTGGAATTGCCTTTGACATTCACCACTTGTGAGACTTCATGTACGTGGCTGATTTTGGCTTGCTTTCTTTCAACCCTTATGACACGGCCACTGTGTTTGGCTGGTTAGTAAACAACACCACTTGAATTGCCAGGTGTAAGATTGTAGATTTCTGTGCATTGGTATAGGTAAGGTTGTGAATCTGTGTTTTGAGTAAGATTGCTGTGAGTAAGTAAGATTGTGAACATCTGTGCTTTGCTGTAAGATTGTAACATCTGTGCTTTGCTGTTAGTAAGACTGTGAATCTCTGCTCTTTCCCATGAACAGGATTGTGAATTTCTATATATTACCATGGGTAAGATTGGAGATATGTGTACTTTGTCATGGGTGAAATGTGAATCTCTGTATTTTGCCATGGGTAAAGATTGTTGATTAATCTATTTACCATTATCATAAGATTAATAAGAGTATGTGTACTTTGCCCTGGGCAAAATGTGAATCTTTGTATTTCACCCTGGGTAAGATCGTGAATCTCTGTATACTGCCATGGGTAAGATTGTTAATGACTGTAGAACGCCATGGATAAGATTGAATCACTATATTTTGATGTAAGATTGAGAATCTCTGTACTTAGTGGTGGGTAATATTGTGGATCACTGTACTTTGCCAGTGGTAATCGACAATTGCTGTACCTTACCATGGGTAAAACTGTATCTCTGTCTGTTGGCATGAGTAGGATAGTGGATCTTTGTAATTGCTATGCGTAAGATTGTGAATTCAATTGCTGCACATTTCAATGTGCAAGATTAATTAAGGTTATGGATCTCTGAACACTGCCATGGGTAAGATAATGGAGATTTGTCATGAGTAAGACGGTGGTTCTCAGAACATTGTGGTAGGTACATTTTTTTTTTCTATGGAGTCGTGGATAAGATAGTGATTATCTGTACATCTCCATGGATAAGATTTTTAATCTGTAGCCAAATCCTTGAGTAAGATTGTGAATCTCTTGGCACTGGTAAGATTGTGAATCTGTGGACACTTTGTTAGAAAATATAGCTCTAAATAATCTTTGAGCATTGTCAGTTGTAAAATTGTGCATATGTGTACTTTTCCATAGGCAAGATTTGAATTAGTGTTCTTTGAAATTGATTAAGATTATGAATATCTACTTTTACATGGATGAGATTGTGAATCTGTTAACATTATCATGTGTAAGATTATGCATCTCTATACTTTACCATGAGTAGAATGTGAATCTCTGTCCTTTGCCATGGGTAAGATTATGAATCTGTGTTTATTGCCATGGGGAAGACTGTAAATGTCTGTATTTTGCTATGAATAAGATTGAATCACTGTACTGTAAGATTGTGAATTTCCATGCTTAGTGATGGGTAAGATTGTGGATCATGTACTTTTGCCTCTGGTAAAATTGTGAGTCTCTGTGTGCTGCCGTAGAAAATCTCTGTAAGTTACCATAGGAAAGGTTGTGAATCATTGGACATTGCCACAGGTAAGGTTGTGAATCATTGGATTTGCCACAGGTAAGGTTGTGAATCATTGAACATTGCCACAGGTAAGTTGTGAATCATTGAACATTGCCACAGGTAAGGTTGTGAATCATTGAACATTGCCACAGGTAAGGTTGTGAATCATTGGACATTGCCACAGGTAAGGTTGTGAATCATTGAACATTGCCACAGGTAAGGTTGAATGAATCATTGAATCATTTTCTGGGAGTGAAATTAGGAATCCCTGAAGATTACAGTGGACAAGGTGATAGTTCTTAGAACATTGCTATAGGTAAGATTGTGTGATCTACAGGCACTGGTAAGATTGTGAAGTAACAGGCACTGGTAAGATTGTGAATCAACAGGCACTGGTAAGATTGTGAATCTACAGGCACTGGTAAGATTGTGAAGTAACAGGCACTGGTAAGATTGTGAATCTACAGGCACTGGTAAGATTGTGAAGTAACAGGCACTGGTAAAATTGTGAATCAACAGGCACTGGTAAGATTGTGAATCTACAGGCACTGGTAAGATTGTGAAGTAACAGGCACTGGTAAGATTGTGAAGTCAACAGGCACTGGTAAGATTGTGAAGTAACAGGCACTGGTAAGATTGTGAATCAACAGGCACTGGTAAGATTGTGAATCTACAGGCAGGCACTGGTAAGATTGTGAAGTAACAGGCACTGGTAAGATTGTGAATCAACAGGCACTGGTAAGATTGTGAAGTAACAGGCACTGGTAAGATTGTGAATTTGCAGGCACTGGTAAGATTGTGAATCAACAGGCACTGGTAAGATTGTGAAGTAACAGGCACTGGTAAGATTGTGAAGTAACAGACACTGGTAAGATTGTGAATCTACAGACACTGGTAAGATTGTGAATCAACAGGCACTGGTAAGATTGTGAAGTAACAGGCACTAGTAAGATTGTGAAGTAACAGGCACTGGTAAGATTGTGAAGTAACAGGCACTGGTAAGATTGTGAAGTAACAGGCACTGGTAAGATTGTGAAGTAACAGGCACTGGTAAGATTGTGAAGTAACAGGCACTGGTAAGATTGTGAATCAACAGGCACTGGTAAGATTGTGAATCAACAGGCACTGGTAAGATTGTGAAGTAACAGGCACTGGTAAGATTGTGAAGTAACAGGCACTGGTAAGATTGTGAAGTAACAGGCACTAGTAAGATTGTGAAGTAACAGGCACTGGTAAGATTGTGAATCAACAGGCACTGGTAAGATTGTGAATCAACAGGCACTGGTAAGATTGTGAATCTACAGACACTGGTAAGATTGTGAATCTACAGGCACTGGTAAGATTGTGAAGTAACAGGCACTAGTAAGATTGTGAAGCAACAGGCACTGGTAAGATTGTGAATTTGTGGACATTGCCGTGGACAGTCTTTGGATGTAGCTTTAGGTGGTCTTTGAAAATTGCCCTTGGTAAGATTGTGAGCATGTGTACTTTGCCATGCGAAAGATTTGAATTTATACTTTGCTATTGGGTGTAAGTGTAAAACTATATTTTGCCATCGGTTAGATTTTGAAGCTCTTTGCAACATTGTGTGTAAGATTGCCAATCTTGGTATATTGCTGTGGGTAAGATCTGAATCTCTTTACTTTGCCAAGGATGAGATTCAATCACTATACTTTGCCATAGGTAAGATTGTGAATCTCTGTACTTTGCTATTGGCGGGATTGTGGATCACTATACTTTGCCATGAGTAAGTTTATAGATTGCTCATCTGATCCAAAATTTCACAGAGGAAAGATTTTTGAACAAAATTTCCAATGTGTTTTTTAGAAGGTGTTTTAAAGGGTTGTATGAATGAGTTTGTTGTTGTTGTTATTTTGTTTGTATGTTTTTTTCTTATATAACTTGTGAGTTGACTTTGATGCGGTGATAGCCCTGATGTGGCCCTTTGCGGTCGGGTAGGCTAATTGTTATAAGCAGCATTACCTTACCTCCTATACTTAAGGTGGATAAGGTTATGAATCTCTCTGTATTGCTGTGGGTAAGATTGTGAATTTCTGTAAGATGCCATGGACAAAATTGTGGATTGCCATGAGTAAAATTGTGAATGCCTGAAGATTGCCATGGACAAGATTGGGGCTCTCAGAACATTGCAGAGTTAAGATTATGGATCTCAGAACATTGCCAGAGTTAAGATTGTGGATCTCAGAACATTGCCAGAGTTAAGATTGCAGATCTCAGAACATTGCCAGAGTTAAGATTACGGATCTCAGAACATTGCCAGAGTTAAGATTGTGGATCTCAGAACATTGCCAGAGTTAAGATTACGGATCTCAGAACATTGTCATGAGTAAGATTATGGATCTTTGAACATTGCCATGAGTAAGACTGTGAATCAGTGAACATTAACATGGATAAGATTGTTAATATCTGTACATTTCCATGGGTAAGATAGTCATTAATCTTTAGACTCATCCATTGGTAAGATTGTGAATCTAAACGCATTAGTAACGTATGAATCTGTGGACATTGCCATCACCAGACGTAGTTTATGTAATCTTTAAACAGTACCATTGATATGATTGTGATTATATGTACTTTGCCATTGATAAGATTAGAATCAAATTTACTTTGCCTTTGGGTAAGATCATGAATCTCCAGAACCTTGCTGTGGGTAAGTTGTGTATTTCAGAACATTGCCATGGTTAAGATTTGAACATATGTAAATGTTTATGGATGAGATTGTTTACCTGTAGACACAGCCATAGGTATTTTTATGCATCTGTTGGCACTGCTAACAAGGTTGTGAATATGCATACTTTGCCTGGATGATATTTGGACACAGCCTCAAGTAATCTCTGAATATTATCATGGCTAATAAGTGTCCTTTGCCTTGAGTAACGTTTGAATCAGTGTCCTTTGCCAAGGTAAGATTTCAGTCAGTGTACTTTGCCATTGGATGATGCTGCTTTGCCACCAGTGAGGGTTTGAATCTCTTAACATCATCATGTGTATATGTAGAATTGTGAATCTCTTTACAGAGCTGTGGGTAAAATATGAATCTGTATTTTGCTGTGGGTAAGATAGTGAATCTCTGTATATTGCCATGGGTAAGGCAGTGAATCTCTGTATATTGCCATGGGTAAGATAGTGAATCTCTGTATACTGCTATGGGTAAGATAGTGAATCTCTGTATATTGCCATGGGTAAGAAAGTGAATCTCTGTACTGTGCCATTGGTAATGTTGTGACTGTTTGTACTTGCATGGGGTTACATTTGAATCTCTGTACTTTGCCATGGGTAAGATTATGTATCGCTGTATTTTGCCATGGGTGAGCTAATGTATCACTGTATTTTTCCACAAGTAAAATTGTGAATGTCTGTGTGTTGCCATAGAAAAATGTGAACCTGTGTAAGTTGCCATAGGTAAAGATTGTGAAACTCTGAACGTTACCACAAGTTAAATTGTGAATCTCTGAAGATTGGTGTGGGAAAGATTTTGGATCTCAGAACATTGCTGAGGGTAAGGTTGTGGATCTCGGAACATTGCTAAGGGTAAGGTTGTGGATCTCAGAACATTGCCCAGGGTAAGGTTGTGGATCTCGGAACATTGCCCAGGGTAAGGTTGTGGATCTCGGAACATTGCTTAGGGTAAGGTTGTGGATCTCGGAACATTGCTTAGGGTAAGGTTGTGGATCTCAGAACATTGCTTAGGGTAAGGTTGTGGATCTCAGAACATTGCTAAGGGTAAGGTTGTGGATCTCAGAACATTGCTAAGGGTAAGGTTGTGGATCTCGGAACATTGCTAAGGGTAAGGTTGTGGAACTCGGAACATTGCCCAGGGTAAGGTTGTGGATCTCGGAACATTGCCCAGGGTAAGGTTGTGGATCTCGGAACATTGCTAAGGGTAAGGTTGTGGATCTCGGAACATTGCTTAGGGTAAGGTTGTGGATCTCAGAACATTGCTAAGGGTAAGGTTGTGGAACTTGGAACATTGCTAAGGGTAAGGTTGTGGAACTCGGAACATTGCCCAGGGTAAGGTTGTGGATCTCAGAACATTGCCCAGGTAAGGTTGTGGATCTCAGAACATTGCCCAGGGTAAGGTTGTGGATCTCGGAACATTGCCAGGGTAAGGTTGTGGATCTCAGAACATTGCCAAGGGTAAGGTTGTGGATCTCAGAACATTGCCAGGGGTAAGGTTGTGGATCTCAGAACATTGCCCAGGGTAAGGTTGTGGATCTCAGAACATTGCCCAGGGTAAGGTTGTGGATCTCAGAACATTGCCCAGGGTAAGGTTGTGGATCTCAGAACATTGCCCAGGGTAAGGTTGTGGATCTCAGAACATTGCCCAGGGTAAGGTTGTGGATCTCAGAACATTGCCCAGGGTAAGGTTGTGGATCTCAGAACATTGCCCAGGGTAAGGTTGTGGAACTCGGAACATTGCCCAGGGTAAGGTTGTGGGATCTCAGAACATTGCCAAGGGTAGGTTGTGGATCTCAGAACATTGCCCAGGGTAAGGTTGTGGATCTCGGAACATTGCCCAGGGTAAGGTTGTGGATCTCAGAACATTGCCAAGGGTAGGGTTGTGGATCTCGGAACATTGCCCAGGGTAAGGTTGTGGATCTCAGAACATTGCCCAGGGTAAGGTTGTGGAACTCGGAACATTGCCCAGGGTAAGGTTGTGGATCTCGGAACATTCCCCAGGGTAAGATTGTGGATCTCAGAACATTGCCCAGGGTAAGGTTGTGGATATCGGAACATTGCCAAGGGTAAGGTTGTGGAACTCGGAACATGCCCAGGGTAAGGTTGTGGATCTCAGAACATTGCCCAGGGTAAGGTTTTGGAACTCGGAACATTGCCCAGGGTAAGGTTGTGGATCTCAGAACATTGCCAAGGATAGGGTTGTGGAACTCGGAACATTGCCCAGGGTAAGGTTGTGGATCTCAGAACATTGCCAAGGGTAAGGTTGTGGATCTCAACATTGCCCAGGGTAAGGTTGTGGAACTCGGAACATTGCCCAGGTAAGATTGTGGATCTCGGAACATTGCCCAGGGTAAGATTGTGGATCTCAGAACATTGCCCAGGGTAAGGTTGTGGATCTCAGAACATTGCCAAGGGTAGGGTTGTGGAACTCGGAACATTGCCCAGGGTAAGGTTGTGGATCTCAGAACATTGCCATGGGTTGGACTGTGAACATCTGTACATCTCCATGGATTAGATAGTCAAGCTTTTGACACATCTATGGGGAAGATTGTGAATCTTTTGGAACTGGTAAGATTACAAATCTGTTGCCTTGGATAATCTTTGGTTATAGTCTTAGGTGATCTTTGAAAATTGCCGTTGGTAAAAATGTGATTGTTGGATATTGTTGGGAAAATATTTGGAGTTTGCTTTCTGTAATCTTTGAACATTGCTGTGAGTATTATTGATAGTCTTAGAACATTTGAAGATTGTGAATCTCAGTGTATTGCCATGAGCAAGATAGTGGTGGTTTGTGGTACTTAACCATGGATGAGATTGTGACTGGATATTGATAGGATTGCAAAATGCACTTTAGACATTAATGAGATTGTAAAACTCTGGAAATTACCACAGGCAGATTTGTGAATCTTTGGAATCTGAGAAAATGACCAATTTGGACTGTTCCATTGATTGAGATTGTGCATCTTTGGACGTTGATGAGATTATGCATCTTCAGACTCTGGTAAGGTCATTAATTTTTGCACATTGCTGTGATTCTTTTGTTTGAGTAATCGATCAGTATTACAGTTTGAAACTAACATGAATTGAAATAATTCACAAACAATTGGTCAAACTGCACAGTTTGAAACTAACATGAACTGAAATAATTTACAAACCGTTGGTCAAACTGCACAGCTTGAAACTTACATGAATTGAAACAATTCTCAAACCATTGGTCAAACTGCAGTGTTTAAAACTAACGTGAATTGAAACAATTCACGAACTATCAGACAGACTGCTCAAACATAGACAAAACAGTAAAAATCTGATATTTTACAAATCTCTGCAGAGAAAAAAAAAAAAATCAAAAACATTCTTTGAGCTAAAGCTTTTATTTGTTTAAAGAGAGAAAATGGATTATCTTGTTTAGTTAGTCATGCAAACTGCCAACACATCTTTATTCAGTATCTGTTTGTCTTGGTCCTCTGTGATCTGTACCTCAGAATATCATATGTTCATTCTGTACAGTTTGTATTATTACAGGTGAACTGAAATAAGAAGAGCTGTACTCTTAAAAATAGTGTATTTGTAAATGTTCATTTGTGCTGTCATCATAACCAAATTTGAATCGATGTTATTGCTTTGTTCCAGACAATGTAAAACACACATGTAAAGCAGCAGTACCTAGCATCATAACCAAACTGTAATCGATGTTATTTCTTGGTTCCAGACAATGTAAAAGAACACACATGTAAAGCAGCAGTACCTAGCATCATAACCAAATTGTAATCAATGTTATTTCTTGGTTCCAGACCATGTAAAAGAACACACAGTGTAAAGCGGCAGTACCTAGCAGTAACTACTGGTTACAGTACACATGGGCTAAGTAAAGGAAAAAAGTGATTCAGAAATGTCTGCCTATTACATATGTAATTTTATGCTGTGGGATAATTGTTTTTGTCAGTTAATTCAGACAAGGGAAGTAGGACATTTGAATTTGTTCGTCATCAACTTGTGTGCGTCACTTGGCAGAAGCTCTAACTGTTCTAAGACTTTGGCATTGGTAAGTCTGTTGCTGCTGATTGAATTGAATATTTGTGGACTGTGTGTCACAAGGCAAGCACAGTTTAGGGCTGCAGAGCATTGGCTCCATGCAGCTCTATTTCTCTCTTTTCTCTTTCACTGGTAGACCTGAAATATGCCAGAAAATGAAAAAGCATTATTACTATTTCTCTCTTTCCTTGCTTTTTCTTTGATTTCTTTCTTCCCTTCTGCTTTTCTCTCCTTCCATCCCCTTCCCGTGCATCCCTCTCCATCCCTCCATCCGTCCTTTTCTTGCATTATCTCAGGATTACATCTGCGTGTTTTCTCTCTTCATTGTTGTCACGTTCAGATTTCACGAAGATCGGTGGGTTTGCCCTCCTCCACGAGCTGTTGACCCCCACAGCGAGGGCGAGTTCCGCCTGCAAGGTTTCCGGCTGCTGGGCGTGCTGGTGCAGAACAACCAGGAGTGCCAGGAGGCGGCCGTGAGAGAGGAGGTGCTGCCCACATGCTGAAGGTGCTGGACACGGAGCAGGACCCTGAGATCCAGTGCCAGGCCCTGCAGGCCATCTCCTGTAGGTATTGCGCCAGGGCAAGGGTGTGTGCAGGTCACTGTCTGAACTGAGTGCGTTTCTAGAGGGAATTGAGGCTGAGTGCAGGTCACTGCCTGAGAGGGTGTTTCTAGAGGGAATTGAAGCTGGAGATGTTTGTTCAGTGTTCCTTGTTTGGATTTCCAAAGCGAGAGAGGTGAGGGGGGTTCAGATGCTGCAAGCGGGGATCAGAAAATGAAAGGAAAAACAGACTCTGATCCAGCTTTATCAGGTCGTTGAAGGTTTTGATCAGCTTGGAGAAACCAAGGCAACAGTTTTAACGCCTTTAAAAACCTGTGAAAATTTGAGTTTGTGAAAGTTGATAATTTCCCCTCTAAATGATTTTTTTTTTATTAGTTGAGTTTGTGAAAGTTGATAATTTCCCCTCTAAAAGTTTTTTTTATTAGCAAGTGAATACAGTTTTCAGATGCTTATGGATCTCATCTTCATGTCTGTCTACACAGAGACAGAGAGGGGGTTCAAGGCACAAGTAGGTCTTGGCCTGTGTTGATAGGCTGACCTGGAAGATGGAAAGATTCATTTTGACTGTCAGTTTTGAACATGTCAAACGAAGATGTCAACACTGGAGGGTTCAGCAGCAGTGGTACCTATCACATAGATGTAAATGCATGCATGAAAATCGGGCAGAGTTGAAGGGGATGGGGGGAGGTCCTGGGATGGGAAATGGTGAGTGGGCATTGGGGGGAATAGGGGTGAAGAAGGGATGGGGAAAGAGGTAAGAGGGGAGGAGGCCAGACAGTGCAACAATGAGTGTGTGTCATGTAAAAGTTGATCTTGATGATGTACATTGTTTTTAATACAAGATATACAGAAAAATATCAGTCAGGAGTAACTCTTACATACATACATGTATGTGCGCACACACACACACGTAAGCAAGCACGCACGCATACATGCAAGCATGCACGCATGAAAGCACACACACACACACACACACACACACACACACACACACACACACACACACACACACACACACACACACACACACACACACACACACACACACACACACACACACACACACACACACACACACACACACTCACTCACTCACTCACTCACTCACTCACTCTGTCTCTCTCTCGCAGAATGTCGTAGGGATATTTTTAAGAGCATTTCAAGGGGCAACATGAGTAATACTTAAACATATAAACTGTGCATGAGGCTCAAAGAGAAAAAAGAAAGAAATGTCTCCAAATGACAAGGAAGGACGCAAGATTTTTATTGATTATCACTGTCTGTAATCTAAAGAAAATGCCATATGTAGTCCCTATCTCATTAAAAACACTACTAAATTTGACTTAAATTTACCAGTGTGGTTTTGTTTTTTACTTCATATGGATCACTCACCTGTTTTTTGAAAAACAAATATGACATTTTCCTTTTTTACTACATTTTTGTACAAGTGTACATTTTGGGAACATCATAATGAAATCGAAGATATCATTCGTTGCAAAATGTTTCATCCACACCAAAAATAACAAACTCGTGCAAAAACCTACCGCTGTAGTAATTTTTCGCAGTTCTCCTTAAATACATGTTTTAAAGAATGCTAAAACAATTGTACATGTTCACAGTTCATAAAGAAATGTTCAGAAGAACTCCTTTCTTCATTGTGTAGCCTACATTGTATATAATAGGCCCATTTATGAAGAACTACATTTGTTTCAATTAGTCGTGTGGGTAGTTCTCATCCGCAGCCACTAAAGTTTTACATCTTTTATTTTAGTAATTTTGTGAAGCATACTATTTCATGGAGTGGCTAAATATAATTTCTCTGAGCACTTTCTGCAACAGTTTGGTCTATTATCACTTTATGCAGCAGTTTGGTTTATTATCACTTATATGCAGCATTTTGGTTTTATTATCACTTTATGCAGCATTTTATTATCAGCAGTTTTGGGTTATTATCATTTTTGCAGCAGTTTGGTTTTATCATTTTATCACTTTATGCTAAGACCTCTCGTGCTATTGCGCCTCTTTATTTATTTATTGTTTGCAATGTGCCAGACATGCCTTTTCTGTCAGTGCGTTGACCATTGTGTGTAAGTTTGTTTTATGTATGCATTCTTTTATAGCTAAGATTCATCTTTTGAAAGTAATCAAGAATCTATATTGAGTTTAAATTCTGTGGTAGTGATACATTTTCCAGGAGTACATTTCCTTTCCGTTATTTTCTTTTGCATGATAACAGTGTGTTTATTTTCATCATGATAGAAAACTGCTTCATCAAGTGTTTTTTTTCTGCATTCCCCGCATCCACACAAAAACAAAATGACTTGTATGCTTTGAATATGTGAGTCTGAAAGCCGTTCATGTGTGCATACCTTGATCTATGTATTTATCGAAAGTGCGGTGTGTTTTCCATAAACAGGTATGTCTCAACCTCAGTATTTTTTTTCATTTATAATTGGCTGTTTCAAATGTTCTCATCCAGATCAGCTGTAAAGCAAAAGCAATTATATGTTTAATTATATTGTATATATTCAGATCGCCTTGTGCTACATGTTTAATTGCAATGTTCCTACTAATTGTATTGTGTTTGCCATTCAGAACAAACTGAAAACATGGTCACTGAAGTTTTTGAATGAAATTTTCAGGAGGGTCTGGGAACGAAATCCAGAAATGTATCCGGTCAAAAAGAAGAATAAAAGATTTTAAATACAGTTTCTCATCCTGTAGGAGTTATAGTTTGTTCTGTCCTCATTTTACATAAGGTTTTCATTTGTGTGAATGTATCATTAAAGTGTATTGCCTCACAATCACCAAGGTCTTAAGTGAATCAGATCCCTGAAATTTTATTTCTTCCCTCTGTGTTGTTCCAGGTCTGGCCCGAGACCCCAACATGCTGGCAGCCCAGCAGCAGTTTGTGGCCCAGGGGGGCTTTGATGTCCTGAAGAAGGTCCTGCAGAGACAGGGCCTGTTCAAACGTGTGGTGAAAATTCGCTTTCTTCCTCGGTGTCATGTGCCTCAACAACCCTCATTACAAAGGTGACCATCCTTACCTGCTGATTGGGAAGTCTGGGTACTGGATAGTGCAGATAGATTGCTGAGCGCAGAAGAGGATGATTTAGAACGCAGTTAGGTGAACTGTCTTTTGTGGGGATAAATTACTAGATTCACAGAGCTGCTCACTGTTACATTATTTTTTGCCTTCAACTGGATTTCAGTGCATTGTTACATCCGTTCTTTGAATTCTCACACTTAAAAAATAGGTGTGTTGTTATTTTAAGGTGTTTTTATTTGATAAGATTTTGAACTATATGTTTCAGTCAAGCTGAGTCTCTGGCCATTAGTGTGTGAAGCCAGATGGCTTTTGGTCATTTCTGTTCCATTAGTTTTGGTCAATCATTCTAGAGGACATTGCTGTTATGTTTAAGGATTGCCTACATGCAAAGTGGGAGTAACTCTCTCCGCTAGGCACGTGACCTCTGGTCAGGGTCACACGAGTGCATGGGCAGCTTGACCCTGATCGGAGGTCGGGTGTCTGTCTCTGCTCAAGTCTACCGTAGTCAATCTTTAGTTCATGCATAAATAAGTGCATGGAGTGTATTATGAAGTATTTCCTCCTTGTAGCACTGATTAAGTAAATTTTGAATTACTTGGTGAGTTTTCTCTCTCTCTCTCTCTCTCTCTCTCTCTCTCTCTCTCTCTTTTTTTTTTTTTCCAGACATTATGAGCTAGTGAAGTAGTATCACACAGATACAAGTTCTAGTTGACATTGAAGGAATGATCCTAGTGAGGAAGAATAAGTGTAAATGTACAAATACAGAAGCCGTATGAATTTACCTAGTTGCAGAAAACGTAATAGACCATGACACAATCCATATAGTTGCATTGAAATCACAGGTGTAATATGACTGCCTGTCAGAGAAGATACCGGTGACATGATGAAGGATCTCCTTGACGTCCATTTACCAAGGAATTGTGCGTTTGGATGATTCAAACCATCCTGTTCCCTTTTTATGAAGTGTTCATCTTAATTGAACTGAGTATAGTAGCCTTGATCTTCCCATGCCAGGCTGGGAAGGTTACATAGCCAATCTCTCTTACAGGGCTGAAAGAGGTAAGTAAATATTGAAATAGTTTGCTTTGAGTCACTCTTTGAGATCTGTACATTTGAATTTTGCTTCGAGTGTTTTCAAAGGCTGTTCCCATGTATTGTAAATTTACCTGACAGTGTGCATACAGTCAATATAAATTTGTGGAAGTTTGTTGGGAGTCCCAAATCTTCCAGAAAGTGCTAGAGACTTCCAGGAGGCTCTGGAAATTATTTCTAGAATGCTCTATATATTGCGATATGCTGCACTACGTCATCATCCATTCATGCTTTTCAAACTCTCTGGAATATTCCATGCATTTTGTTTGACCTTGCTATCCTGTGATTTTCGAACATTCATTTTCACAAACTGTAAATGATCAGGGTTTGGGTTGTTTGAGAGTGATAAATTAATATTGCTGGGAATGGAAGGACACGTCTCCTTATTGGGACTTTGTTAAATGATCATATGAAGATTGAGTTTGTGAGTCATCTGATGGGAGTAAAGACTTAAAATTGGTTACTGGTGTCAAGCTTTTGTCTTATCTAGATCCAGTTCAGTGAGATATTAGAGCCAGGTCTTTGTCATTGATCTCAGTCAGCAGTCTGATTCCACTGAAGTTCTTTAAAGAATAGGGGTTTGATGCTTTGTCATAAATTGATTTTTTTTTTTTAAATGTGTGATTTTGAATATCTTAGATTTGTTCAACTTAACACTTGCAACTGATCGAGGGTTGGCAGTTCTGTTAGCAGATCTGGAAAATTGTTGCAGACTCTGTTAGCAGCTGCTTAGATCTGCAAGCAACTTCTGTTGCTCAGATCTTCAATTTCTTTTTTTTTTTTTTTGAAAGTGGCTAGATTTTTCAACCACAAAAGGCAAATATTTTGTTCATAAAATGATTTCTTTTTTTATTTGTAAAATGGTTTCTTATCTGCAGAAGTTCATATGATACTGTTTGCTTCCGATCCCGTCATTGGGTCAGAACATATCAACTGGTAGAGTGCCATGCTTGTGATCCTGGTGATCTTTGAGTCCTGGGTTTGAATCTCCACTGGGCTGTCTCAGCACAGAGGCATTTTTCTTTAAAGTGAAAATTTCTTTTGATTCGATTTCTTGAAAGGTCCTTGAACTGAGAGTATGAAAAGATTCCATATGGGAATGCATGCATAACATTTTGCGCTCACACATAAAATCCCATCCCATCACTAACTTTAAGAAGAAACGGCCAGCTTGGTTGTTTATATGGAAGACATATATTCACCAAGAATTTGTTCTTTCTGAAAAATTGATGAAATGAGTGAAAAATCAGATGACTGGTCATTGAGTGAATTACACAAGAAATAAATGGTCAGCACTAGCAGCCAGCTATTCCATCAAGTAGGCAGCCCAGAAGTGCCAGCTGTCTTGATTTGATTGCATTTTATACTGTTGGCTGCATTTTGTTTTAATGCTTTGCCAAAGCCAACATTATTCTGACGAGTTCATTTTCACCTGGGCAGAGTTATTCACCTGCTTTCTTGTTGTAAGCTGCCTGTAGTTTAATGACACGCATGGTGAACTGAGTGTGAGTTGGGATAGGTTCATATGTCAAGGCTCAGCTGATGAAGCCAACCCAAAATCAGTTGCATGCGCATTTACACTGAACCTGTTCTGATGGATCAGTCAGCTGATTTGCTTTCCCCTACAGAAAAGGATGTGACTGTATTCTTTATCGAGTTACCTCTGGCTTCTGCTTCACTGTAAGATGAATGGAAAAGAAGGTGGTTAAACATGGTTAAAAGTGACTTTGTGCGGTGGATTTAGTTGCAATTGGTCAAGTACCTAAGCATGGCATCGCCCATCCTGAGGAGCTTACTTACATTCTGTACCAACAGAATTTGACTTGTCGCTGGTGAATCTTACATGCATGCTGATGCAAATGAGGATTTAGGTGTTGCTAAAAAACACCAACTCTTTCAACTGGATCAGCACCAACTGAGAGTTGGCTGCAGATAGGCCTGTGGCAGCCGGCACCCAAGTCTGACACTCAGGTCTGACTAACCTTTGTCTCATAGAATTGAGTGCTGCTTAGTATAGTTTTTTTTTTTTTTTTTTTTTTGTTTTTTTTTTTTTTGGTTTTTTTTTGCTGTCCCAACCTCTGTACCACCTCAGAGGCAGTGCACTCACGCTGCTCATTCCGACACCCTGTCCACAGCTACAGCCCGGTCGGCCCCGCCACAGCCCCGGCACCGGCAATCCACAGGGGAGCAGTCAATGTCAAGCCGTCAAGAGGCAACCCACCGGGAGGAAACACTGCACTGCTGCCGAGGCACTTCGGTGGAGTTCGGTGGCGCCTGTTCTGATCTAACATATGCAGGACACCACCTACTAAGCCCCCTACTGACGACAATAATTGCTTAGTCGCGGAGCCGGCGTGAGTGAGCTCTCCCTCCGGAGGGCGCCACCATGTCTGTCCAACGACAGCCCCCATGGACCCACCGATACCAGTGACCATTACGGAACCAAACCAAGGCCACAGACGCGGAGAGGACATCAAAACTGAGGTCACCACGAGAGCAGGGCATGAAGGGCCACAGAACTTGAGACTTTTTTTTTTTTTTTTAATGCTGATCGATGAGAATGAGGATGATTAAGATGATGCTACCGATTTCCATTTCGGTCGGAGACTACATGACAGGGCTGTACTCTACGCTTCCTTTCATAATATATCCCGGCGTCAACCAGGCCCAAGAGATACAGGCACCTGCAGTGTTGGTCAGGAAATTTGAGCAACACTCTCAGAAACGCATCCATTAAGTGGATGAAACTCGACTGTGTGGTCCCAGTCTTCCCAACTGAACCCGTAGCAAACTCAACTCTGGGTAGGAGCCGGTCGGGGCAGAAAAACCCACATGACTGATGGGATTCGAACCCACGACCTCCCAGCCGGGAGTCCGCGACGCTAACCACTTCACCATGGCGGCTGGTCTCAGTATAGTTTACACAGGTCAAAAGCTAATGAACGTCAGTTCAAAGATTTCGGTATTAAACAGTTTTTATATTCATATGGCAAAATCACTAACAACCTCTGTTCTTTGAAGGTGTTTGTTTTCGTATAGTACAGTCACAAACAACCTCTATTCATTGAAGTGTTCTACAAGTTTTTTTGAGGTCGAACAGTTCACTGGTCCATGTACTTGAAAAAGGCATTCAGCGCCTGTCTTGTTGAGTGTGTGAATTCTTCCTTCATGACCACTTCACTGTAAACTTTCCAGTCACACATAACCTCACTGAACCAACACGTTGCCATGTCAGGAAGTGCCATGTGTGCCACATCTGAGAATTCCCATTTGCAGGCAGGTGTCTGGTTCTGAGCCTGTTTGGGTCATAAAAGTCGTCTCTGTGACACAAGAAAACAATCTCTTTCCGTTATGTCTGTTGCTGTTTGAGTAACGTCCTGGTTGCTCTGGAGACTTTCTTGAGGACGTTTTCCCCAGACCATGTCCATTGTGAGTCACGATGTCTTTCTGTTGTCTAGGTCCTTATGGTAAGTATTAAAGGTGGCTCTTCTCTTTCACCACACACTGGAAGATGGGGTAATTTTTCATGTTTTCACTGGACCCATGTTCTGGCTGCGTCCACTGCATACAGCAGCCTGGTAAGTGCATGGTGCTGGTTTATTCCCAGAGAACTATTGCTTAATGAGATATTAGGAAATGTGTCATCAAAATGGAAAGTTCAGTTAAATGCCAGTAAGAACTTTTTTTTCAGCCATAGAATGTGTAACTTCCCTTTCAAACTCATGGTGTCACACCATGTTGTCAGTTTTTCCTTAACAGTCGAACCAGAGAAACAAAAGGGAAAGTAGTGGAATCAGAGAGAAATGCATATGGTAAAAGGCGCTTTAAAAAAAAAAAGCAAGTACGTTAGTAGTGTTTCATCATGAGTCTGTTTAAGAAAACATGGAAAGGGGAATAAAGGACGAACAGAGTTGTTTTAAAAAGTATTTTTAAGGCTCCACTGAAAAGTGTAGGCGAACAAATCACAAGACAAAACACAATGAATCACAAGACAAAACATGACTCGTAAAAACTCATTCAACGCCCATCTTGCGCTGAATTGGATGAAGGTAAGCGATTGCTCATACATTTTTGTTGTCCTGAGTGTTGTGTGTCTCAACTGAAGAAGACCTAAGAGGTCGAAACACACGTCATGTTTTGTCTTGTGATTTGTCTGTCTACATTTTTCAACGGAGCCTTATAAAAATTTGTTTAGATTTCTGCCCGCAGCCACCTCACTTTGCATCCAGATCAAAAGAGAGTTGTGTGTATGTTGTCAGACCTGGTGTGCGAGGCAGGCCTGGTGGACCTGCTGGTGCAGGAGCTCAAGGGAGAGCACCAGCAGAACCATGAACACATAATGGGTGCCCTTGTGTGCCTGGCCACCGACCACCTCCCTACTCAGCGCCTCCTGGCGCAGCCCCATCTCCACATGACGTCATTTCTGCAAAACAGGATACAGCTTCTGACTGGCAAGGAGGAAAATGAGGTCAGTTGCGGAGATGATCATGTGTTTTGTATTGCATATGCAGTCTGCAGAGTCTTTATGACGTCCTCCTCACGTTGACTTCTGTGTGAGACCCCTATGTACGACCTTCTCCTTACACTGGCCTTTCTGTATGACTTCATCTTCACATTGACTTCTCTGTGTGACTGCCTCCTCACCTCTGTATGACTTCCTTATCACAACCACCCCTATGCATGACTGTTCTCCTGTCAGAGTATAACTATTGCCCTTTCTGTACAACTCCATTCACACAGTGACCCCTTGATACAACTTCCTTCCTGAGCTGTCCTATGCTTTCTGTGTGGCATGCTACAATATCATTAAAGAAAACAATTTTGTTTTTAAACCTCTACACAGACTTACCAGCAGCATAAACAACACAGAGACAACATAGATCTGTAGACTTTTTGTTCATTAAAAAAGGCCAGGTTGAGTTTGGAGATGACAAAAAGAAAAAAAAAAAAAAGAAATGTCTGAAGACAATCACAATTTTGCTGCCTTGCCAGTTGGTTTCTTTGTTGGAGTTACTGATTTTTTTTCTGTAGATAAGTCAAAGCTATGCAATAACTAGCAGTTCATGAAAGTTCCATCTCCTTAGTCCACATCATGTGCAATTAAAAGTGCTGTTCAGTCTCACTTGTCCCATATAAATGAGTGCTATGTTAACATTTGGAATGCAACACTGAAAATGGCCAAATGCTACAGTTTGTGCTTTTGAGGCCCAGGCAGCTCTGTCCTCCTCACAATGACTGGTTCTTAGGTCTTCCTCCTCACAATGACTGGTCCTTAGGTCTTCCTCCTCATAATGACTGGTCCTTAAGTCCTCACAATGACTGGTCCTTAGGTCTTCCTCCTCATAATGACTGGTCCTTAAGTCTTCCTCCTTGCAATGACTAGTCCATAGGTCTTCCTTCTCACAATGACTGGTCCTTAGGTCTTCCTCCTCACGATGACTGGTCCTTAGTCCTCACAGTGACTGGTCCTTAGGTCTTCCTCCTCACAATGACTGTTCCTTAGGTCTTCCTCCTCACAATGACTGGCCCTTAGGTCTTCCCTCCTCACAGTGACTGGTCCTTAGGTCTTCCTCCTCACACAGTGACTGGTCCTTAGGTCTTCCTCCTCACAATGACTGGCCCTTAGGTCTTCCTCCTCACAATGACTGGCCCTTAGGTCTTCCTCCTCACAATGACTGGCCCTTAGGTCTTCCTCCTCACAATGACTGGTCCTTAGGTCCTCCTTACAATGACTGGTCCCTAGATCTTCCTCCTCACAATCAATGGCCCTTAGGTCTCCTCCTCACAATGACTGGTCCTTAGTCCTCACAATGACTGGTCCTTAGGTCTTCCTCCTCACAATGACTGGTCCTTAGTCCTCACAATGACTGGTCCTTAGGTCTTCCTCCTCACAATGACTGGTCCTTAGTCCTCACAATGACTGATCCTTAGGTCTTCTCCTCACAATGACTGGTCCTTAGGTCTTCATTCTCACAATGACTGGTACTGGTCCTTAGGTCTTCCTCCTCACAATGACTGGTCCATAGTCCTCACAATGACTGGTCCTTAGTCCTCACAATGACTGGTCCTTAGTCTTCCTCCTCACAATGACTGGTCCTGAGGTCTTCCTCCTCACAATGACCTTTCTATATTACTTCCTCCCTGCAGTGACCCCTGTATACATCTCCTTTTACTCAGCAACCCCCTTGCAATGACTGCCTGCTCACAATGATCCCTGTATTTCATTTCTTTCTCCTAATGACCCCTCTGTACAACTCTTCTCCTAATGACCCCTCTGTACAACTCTTCTCCTAATGACCTCTCTGTACAACTCTTCTCCTAATGACCCCTCTGTACAACTCTTCTCATAATGACCCCTCTGTATAACTCTTCTCATAATGACCCTCTGTACAACTCTTCTCATAATGACCCCTGTCTACAACTTCCTTTTCACAATGACCTCTCTGTACAGCTTCTCATAATGACCCCTCTGTACAACTGTCTTCTCATAATGACCCCTCTGTGCAACTTCTTCTCATAATGACCCTCTGTACAACTTCTCATAATGACCCCTCTGTACAACTTTCTTCTCATAATGGCCCCTCTGTAACTTCTCATAATGACCTCTCTGTACAACTTTCTTCTCATAATGACCCCTCTTTTACAACTTCCTTCTCACAACGACCCCTTGTACAACTTTCTTCTCATAATAACCCCCTCTGTATAACTTCTTCTCATAATGACCCCTCTGTATAACTTTCTTCTCATAATGACCCATCTCTACAACTTGCTCTCATAATGACCCCCCCACTGTACAACTTTCTTCTCATATGACCCCTCTTTATGACTTTCTTCTCATAAGGACCCCTCTGTACAACTTCCTTCTCACTAGGACTCCTCTGTACAACTTACTTCTCATAATGACCCCTCTGTACAACTTACTTCTCATAATGACTCCTCTGTACATCTTTCTTCTCATAATGACCCCTCTGTACAACTTTCTCTCAATGACCGATCTGTACAACTTTTTGTCACAATGACCTCTCTGTACAACTTTTTTGTCCCAATGACCCTTCTGTACAACTTCTCATGAAGACCCCTCTGTACAACTTTCTTCTCGCAATGACCCCTCTGTACAACTTCCTTCTCACAATGACTTCTCTGTACAACTTCCTTCTCACAATGACTTCTCTGTACAACTTCCCCTCACAATGATTTTTCTGTACAACTTCCCCCTCATAATTATATCTCTGTACAACTTTCCCCTCACAATGATTACTCTGTACAACTTCCCCCTCTCAATGACTTCTCTGTACAACTTTCCCCTCACAATGATTTCTCTGTACAACTTCCGTCTTATAATTATATCTCTCTGTACAACTTTCCCCCTCAAAATGATTTCTCTGTACAACTTCCGTCTTATAATTATATATCTCTGTACAACTTTCCCCTCACAATGATTTCTCTGTACAACTTCCGTCTTATAATTATATCTCTGTACAACTTTCCCCTCTCAGTGATTTCTCTGTACAACTTTCCCCTCCCCATGATTCATGTATAGATCACCCTAGGCCCAGTAAGACCGTATTTTTCAAGGTTTCCATTACCCCCCTCCCCCCCCAAAAAAAAAAAACAAACAAAAAAAAAAAAACCCAGAGGGATAAGGGGGAAGGAGTGAGGCAGGTGCAGGAATGGTGGTTGTAAAACAGAACAGAAGGAAGCAAGATTGGTCTTCACTGAAGCTTACCTAGTCAGTCCCACTTTTCATTGACTAGGTAGACAAAAAAATGGGTACCCGACCGACACGTGTAGAGAGATTTCCCACTTGTTCACCGGAAGAATTCTTTCTTTTTTTTTCTTTTTTAAATCACTGGAAGATTTAGTTTGTCGCAGGCATCGGATGGATATTTCAAGCCTTGGTATAACTCTCTCCTTAAAGTTACCTCTCTGTATGAATCTGTCCTTATAGTGACCTCCTGTATAAGTCCCTTTCCCCGTTGACCTTTTCTTTATCACTTCCTCTTCACAGTGATTCCTCTGTTTGACTTCCTGTTCACAGTGACCCTCTTATGACTTCCTCTTCACAGTGAAGCCTATGTATGACTTCCTCTTCACAGTGACACCTCTGTACGACTTCCTCTTCACAGCGACCCCTCTGTACGACTTTCCTGTTTACAGTGACCCCTCTATATGACTTCCTCTTCACAGCGACCCCTCTGTACGACTTCCTGTTTACAGTGACCCCTCTATATGACTTCCTCTTCACAGCGACCCCTCTGTACGACTTCCTGTTTACAGTGACCCCTCTATATGACTTCCTCTTCACAGCGACCCCTCTGTACGACTTCCTGTTTACAGTGACCCCTCTATATGACTTCCTCTTCACAGTGACCCCTCTGTACGACTTCCTGTTTACAGTGACCCCTCTATATGACTTCCTCTTCACAGCGACCCCTCTGTACGACTTCCTGTTTACAGTGACCCTCTATATGACTTCCTCTTCACAGTGACCCCTCTGTACGACTTCCTCTGGACAGTGACCCCTCTGTACGACTTCCTGTTCACAGTGACCCCTCTGTATGACTTCCTGTTCACAGTGACCCCTCTGTACGACTTCCGGTTCACAGTGACCCCTCTGTATGACTGACTTCCTGTTCACAGTGACCCCTCTGTATGACTTCCTGTTCACATGACCCCTCTGTATGACTTCCTGTTCACAGTGACCCTTCTGTATGACTTCCTGTTCACAGTGACCCCTCTGTATGATGACTCTGTTCACAGTGACCCCTCTGTATGACTTCCTGTTCACAGTGACCCCTCTGTACGACTTCCTGTTTACAGTGACCCCTCTATATGACTTCCTCTTTACAGTGACCCCTCTGTACAACTTCCTCTTCACAGTGACCCTCTGTATGACTTCCTGTTCACAGTGACCCCTCTGTACGACTTCCTGTTCACAGTGACCCTCTGTATGACTTCCTCTTACAGTGACCCCTCTGTACAACTTCCTCTTCACAGTGACCCTCTGTATGACTTCCTGTTCACAGTGACCCCTCTGTATGACTTCCTGTTCACAGTGACCCCTCTGTACGACTTCCTGTTCACAGTGACCCCTCTGTATGACTTCCTCTTCACAGTGACCCCTCTGTACGCCATCCTCTTCACAGTGACCCCTCTGTATGACTTCCTCTTCACAGTGACCCCTCTGTATGACTTCCTCTTCACAGTGACCCCTCTGTACGACTCCTCTTCACAGTGACCCCTCTGTACGACTTCCTCCTCACAGTGACCCCTCTGTATGACTTCCTCTTCACAGTGACCCCTCTGTATGACTTCCTCTTCACAGTGACCCCTCTGTACGACTTCCTCTTCACAGTGACCCCTCTGTACGACTTCCTCTTCACAGTGACCTCTCTGTATGACCCCCGCCTCACAGCGACCCCTCTGTACGACTCCTCCTCACGATGACCCCTCTGTATGACTTTCTCCTCACAGGGACCTCTCTGTGCGACTCCCTCCTCACAGTGACCCTCTGTATGATTCCCTCCTCACAGTGACCCCTCTGTATAACTCCCTTCACAATGACCTGTCTGTACGCAGTAATAATTATTTCCCAAAAATTAAAGGGTCAGACTCGGTGCTGAAAATTTGTTTCCAAATTTTCAGGGGGTCACAAAAATATGTTGGGGGTCACACTTCATAACTGCCTGTAAATGTACTGAAAACCACACACACACACACACGCATGAACGCGTTCTGACTCTCTCTCACTCATGTAAAAACACAGAGAAAGAATTAGATAGAAATGGATAAAGTGTTGTCAACAAAGTTGATAAAAATGCTAAACATGATTTATTTAGATTCCTGTTCCAGTGTCAAGAAAGTGTAAACTAAAGTGAACAAGTGTGAATAATACCTACAGCATGTGGATTTTAACAGTGAAACTTGATATGTGGAATGTCCTCTGTGATTATCGTCACAAAATTTACACAGTGTGAACCAATTCCATCAGAAACATTTTATTATTTGACCATATTCCAGTTGCCTTGTAATGATCATCGGGAGCCCGGTGACAAAACAAGAGGCGAGTGTGAGAATATATTCGTGGAATGTTTCACAAAACTATGAAGGTTGGCCACTCTCTTGTATTGTGCGCTACACGTTCCTACTACGTCCATAACGGAGCCATTTTCATGGTCCGAACCGGTTGTGTTGCATAGATCGCTTGACATTTGTTCCATTTACTGGATGATCACCCGCAAGCCACAGTTGAATTTTGTCACTGAAAAGCTGAACTACATACGATTGTCTATGCTGTTCGCGCATGGCCGAATATCATGATCTTATGATCCAATCAAAGACTTGGGTTGTCTAAATTTGACAATTCTTGCTGGTTTTCTGAAGAGAGAAAAGTTTTAAAGCGGAAGTTGTTCGTCAATTCAGAATATTCTAAAACGTCGAGAGGAAAGTCACATTTTTATCGAGGCGGATCAGATGAAATTGCCTTTTACATGATGTGCTGCTTGGAGTTGCAACGCGTACAGGAGAAAGACATTGCGTTGCGGTAAATTTTGGTATGTTTTAGTGATGCACTGGACTGAATTCCAGTGTGTCAGGATTTTTTTTATGCGTCAGAGACACACATTTGTGCATAAGAATTATCACCGGAAGATAATTACTGTGGTATGATGACACAAATGTATTGTTATGAGAAGTGAAAGCTGATGACTACATTGTAACATTTACATGATATGTGCATAGTGAGAGGAGGTTGGTGATGATGACAGTGTATTTAAAACACCTATGCAGTATGTTAACTTGTTCTGTCTTGTGCCCCCAGCAATGCTCGGGAAACAGACTGGATGCATTCTGTATTACTCCAAAACTAAGCAAGCCTGTTTTCAAATCTGACACAGTTTATCCATAAAGCTGTTTCTATTATGGTAAAGTTTTGAAAGTTTTTGACCAAAATTGAGTCTACTGCTGACATTGAAACAGAAAGTTGTTATAAAAGTTCCTGATGATAAGTAGAATTTTGATATGTTGCAAACAATTTCATTACAACAGTAGAGAATTTTTCACATCTTGATAGCATAGTTTTCCAGATATTGAAAATTGAAATGAAGTACCCAAGCTGTTCATATAAAAGTATAGCAGTTTTGTTCTTCAAAGCATCAAAAGCCTGAATGTATATCACATTGTATGAAATTATATCTTGGTTTACTAATCACTCAAAAGAATAATTTTTGAGATTATTGTTTGAGAAGTATCCCATCCATTGAATCAGACCAGCTCAAACTGGCCAGGTAAGAGACACTGAATGGAATCTGATATTTCATTGTATGCATGACATAGATGGAATATGTGAAGTGAGTGGAAGTTATAGAGTAGGTACATGACTCTAATGCAAGGTGGCCCTTGTTTTGTCTGTAATGGACATACTTCTCTGTACTTACTGGACCTGGTGATTGTTTCAGGAGGAAAGAATGTATGCGGAACAGCTTCTATGCATCCAGTCTTCAGCATCTCAAGACTTGGTTTAGAAAACTGCCTGTGCAGCTCCAGTAGCAGAGCTCATGCAGTGGTTTCACAATTCAAGACACCATTAGTCTGCAAAGTGCTGTAGTAAGCATCATGGACTAGATTGTGAAGAGACTTGAATCATTAAAGTGCGTGCGAATTTCAGACAGCAGCCAGTTCCTACCCACCACAGCTGAGGATGCTACGGGCTGGAGGAGGGGCTTAGGATGCATGTCTTGGGCCTTGCTGACATGAAAGGGTTCTCATCGATCATCAGATTTTGTGTGTCAAAGTTGCAGTGTCTGGCCAGTTCATGGAGACTGTCATTAGATGGATTTAGTGGCGCCCTGATGAAAGGGATGCTGAACTGTGATCCAGTTACTGGCATCAGTTGGAGGGTCAGGCAGTATCCTGTTCATATTGGATCAGAAACGGACGCCCACATTTTGAAGCGACTTGGCAGCAGTGCAGCGTTTTTTTTTTTTGGGGGGGTTCTCCTGTGATCACCATATTACAGACTGCTGTTGCTGTGACAAGATGCTTAAACATGAAAAAACAGACGCAAAAGAAGAAATGCAAACTCCCAACATGCACACAGTAAAAAAAGGATACATAGAATGTGCATGGAAATGGAGCTCATCGAGTTCACCAAGAGGATTATGACCATAGGGCTTGTGGGCTGTAACATAGAAGTGCCAGTGATTGAGTGCATTGGCTCACTTTGGACTGTGCCCCACGCAGTCTTGTCTTTTAAAAGGTGAAGCTCCGTGGTGCATTCAGTGTCATGTATTGCTCACAGTAAAACATATTCTTTTAGAGTGTTGGGGCTTATACGATGTGAGACAAACACTTTACAGCAGACTTCATGAAAATCTTGTTCAGAAATGTTCCATCTGATGTGATCTTTGAAATTCTGAAAGAGATGTTTTTCATCTGATCTAAGATCCAACTGAAGACTTAACAAAATTTCTTGTGTTTTTGAAAGGTGCATTTTAAAGGGTTGTGTGAGCAAGTTGTCTTGAACGCTGTGGCAGCCCTAATACAGGCCTTTAAGCAACATTCTCTCACACCCAACTTACTCCAGCAGGAACCCATCACTCGGCGAGGCCATTATGAGCGAATCTTGTGCGTGCATCGTAGGCATTGCCTGATTAATCATCAATTCTTGTTGCCTTTTTGGTAATTTTTTTTAACCCCTTGCGTTGCATATCCATCAAGAAATGGCCCTGTGAATTTATCACAGCCATCAGGAGAATTGCTTCTATTTCTGTACAGTTTGGAAGATCACCGTGTTTTGGGGGAGCTTTATAATCACCACATCCTTGAGGATGGTTTTGAGATGATTTTGTTTTGGGCACAGCCTTTGACCAAAGGCTCTGTGTACTGTACTTTTTTCTTACCCAAACATCAGAGTGTTCTTATAATTTTGTCTTTTGGTACACATCCTTAAATGAATGGCTCTGTAGTCCTTATCTTGTTAAATTTGCCTTGTACAATTATGTTCAGGTATTGCTTGGGATTGTGGCAAATTTATCTCCCAAATTTTTGTGCCCAGATATATACAAGCCCTTTTGGCAACAAATTGATTTGGCCCTGGTTACAGTATGGACTTGATGTTTAAGTGCATTGGTTGACAAATCTTTTCTCTGCTGTTTTGTGTCTCAGTGTGAACAATTGCTAACCTACTGGGCATTGGTTGAGAACCTGTCTATGCTAGGTTGATTTCAGGGGTCTTTTCCGGATCTGTTTTCGTTTTGAGTGTTCATTACATACAGGAGAGGAGGGACAATCCTTAAACCTCCTGGAATTTTTACCTAAAACCATTGTGGTTCTTGTGCCAGGCTCTGGAATGCGTTTTAGGACAGCCTTGTGCTTGAGTTTGAACTTCAGGTTCCCAGGTGAGATCCCATCATCCTTTTCAATATTCTGACATTTGTTTGGTAGGGTATGAAGAAAAGGATTTTTTGTTTTAAAAGTAGTTTTATGATATACTTACCTGTTTTAAAACAGCTTGAACGCCCTCTCTGATCCCCACAGTTGGGAAGAAGGGAGAGAACTGATTTGTTTTGGTGTGGAATGAGTTGATTACATGTCATTCAAGAGAGACCACTTATGTATTCCTGTAGGTTGAGGGGTCTCCTTGAGTGACGCACAATCAACTCACTTCACTCCAAAACAAATCAGTTCTCTCCCTTCTTCCCAACTGTGGGGATCAGAGAGGGCGTTCAAGCTGTTTAAACAGGTAAGTATATCTTAAAACTACTTTTAAAACGAAAAATCCTTTTCTTCATACCCTACCAAACAAATGTCAGAATATTGAAAAGGATGGTGGGATCTCACCTGGGAACCAGAAGTTCAAACTCAAGCACAAGTCTGTCCTAATACGCATTCCAGAGCCTGGCACAAGAACCACAACGATTTTAGGTAAAAATTCCAGGAGGTTTAAGGATTGTCCCTCCTCTCCTGTATGTAATGAACACTCAAAACGAACACAGATCAGGAAAAGAAGACCCCTGAAATCAACCTAGCATAGACAGCCTATGTCTAGTAGCATTTGTTCACACTGAGATACAGAACAGCACAAATTGGGTCAATCACTGTCCTCCTTTGACTTCACGTCCATGCTGTAACCAGAACCAAATCAGTTTGTAGCCAGACGTGTAAGTAAATGGGCTCGTAATATATCTGGGCACAAAAATTCAGGACATAAGATTTGCCATGATCCAAAGTAAGTCACAGGCGAGCAATGTCTGAACATAACTGTACACATCAAATATAATAAGATAAAGACTATAAAGCCATTCCTTTCAGGATGTCCCTAAAAATCAAATTATCCATAAGAATAGTATGGCGTTAGTACACAGAGCCTTTATCAAAGGCGGTGCATTTAAGAAAATTATCACAAAAACCACACAGAAGGACGTGGCGATAATAAAGTGCCCCCAAAACACAGTGATCTTCCAAACTGAACAGACATAGTAGCAATAAAGCAATTCTCATGATGGCTGTGATAAATTCATGTCCAAATGCACAGGGCCATTTGTTGGTGGATGAGAAACACAAGGGGCTAAAAAATTACTATAAAATCAATACCCCATGGCTGCTATTGTACCTCAGGCAACAAGAATTACTGACTAGCCAGGCACTACTAATGCTGCACACTTTTCGTTCTTCATGGCCATCTTGAAATCACACTTTGTATTATTGTAGGCACTAATCTTGGTAATACTTAACAAGTCTCTGGAATGTACTTTAATTACACCAAAGTTGTGTTTCTCGTGTGGTTAATGCAAACTTCAAGACGACAAAACGTAATGAAATTGAACATCCACAGCAATATGGTATCGACAGCACTGAGAGTAAGTGCACACAAGAGCATTGGGAATAAGTATACACTGAAAATATGGATAGGTCAGCATGATATTGCTATCAAAAACAGCTCACTGGCTACACTTCATTTAGTTTTGACTGATACATCCAAAATGAAAAAAAATCTTGGCACAACAGCACAGATGGTTTAGAACAAATGAGAAACCATCAGGCTTCCTACAAACTTCTGTAATAGTAAAGTTTACACCAGACACCCTAAACTATGCCAAAAAATGCAATTTAAACCCCGAGACATTTTTTCTTGTTGCCCGACTTGAACTGGAGATCACCCTTTTTCTATTTAACCTTTCAGTCTAACTTCCAACTTCAAAAGCATTGTCTCCGTTATATTGACAAAACAGCAGAAAATCATTGTAAAATTTCTGACTATACTTGAATGTGACACAAATAATAACTGAAAGATCCAAGCCAGCCATCTTTGTACAAAGGGTACATAATGCATCCTTCAGTATGCATCCAGGCTCAAATTATTGAAGAAAGGGAAACAGCAATGAACATTAGAAGAAATGGAAGCGTAGGGACAGGAGTTAAGATGGTGCACAGCATGGGGGGGAATCCTTATGAAAGCCCCACATCATTGCTGGTAGCAGGGCACACTACCTGGGTTCAACCTGTATAAAGGCTCCAATGAAGCTCGCATACAAATGGCTTCACCCCTCGGAGTATGGTGACACACAAAATGTGACTGCTGACCCAACAAAGTCATCAGTCTTACTACAGCCCAACAGATCACATAGGGCCCTCTCTGGATGTCATCACCTAGAGTGCTAAAATCCAGTCTGTCAGACTTACTACGTCACATAGGGCCCTCTCTGGATGTCATCACCTAGAGTGCTAAAATCCAGTCTGTCAGACTTGCTATGTCACATAGGGCCTCTCTGGCTGTCTTCACCTAGAGTGCTGAAGTCCAAAGTCTGTTCCAAAGCCTTACTAAATGCGCAACAGACCACGCAGGCTCTCTTTGGCAAATATGTAACGACATAGACAGCTAAAAACTAGGCTGTGCCAACAGCATTAGCAATTCCACTTGATTCTTCAGCCTCGGGTAGACTGTAGTGTAGCCAAAATCAGACTTGTTTCAGTGAAGCTTCATTTTGAATGTGGCATGATAGTGAATGGACTAAGACCTTAAAAAAAAAAAAAAAAAAAAAAACCAACCAAGAAAGTGACAAAATCATTATCTTTCCTTTTTAAGGCGCCATCGTGTATCATTCCTTGGGAGGAGGGGGAATAGCATAGCATTTTGTCACAAAGAGTAGTGTAATATGGTCAGCGCTGAATGCATAGCACTTGAAAGTTCTTGATAAACAATGGACAACCAATGTTCCATTTCTAAACAGATTAATGGACAGTTACTATCCACTTGAAACAATATTCATAGCACAGTCACCATATTACAAAGAACTGGCATGTTACACACTGTACTAAGCAAGATAAATGGGCTATCAAGGCAGACCAAAAGCAGTCACAAAATACTCCAAGAAACTCCTAGCATGCTCACAGGGTCCTTACCTCCACAATCATGTCTACACAATTAGATCTGTACGATCGGTGGGTCGCAATCGGCAACACATTAAACAAACATGACAATAAAGAAGCATTAAAAGGCAATACACATATACAAAGTGCCATCTCAAGAATGATCAGGTGCATACTATACATAATTCAACAACGATAGAGAAAAATGCACATCTGAACGATGTAGCACATACATAATTTCACAATGGTACAGAAAAATGCACTCATAAAAATGTACACCCATTTACACACACATGAACATGTAAGAAAAGCATCTGGATGCAATGGGAATGATTTAAGTATACCTGACACAATGGGCATATCAGGCCCCACAACAGACCACAAGACAAGGCAAATCACGGGTTCAAATGACTGATAAAGCATATTTTATCCATACCAAGGCTGAAATGGTACATTTCCAGTGTTATTTTTGCTTTCTACACCAAGCCCAAGTCAAAGGCTATTGAGCTATAGAGATACCTATCAAAGAAATTTTTGAAATCGTTCTGTCTGCAGCATGTTTCCCTCTCTTTCTTATTTGAACATTTTTCTACTTTTCCATGTTACCAAGAAGAAAAACCTATGTAGGATATATGTTGATTATGAATTGAGTTGCGAAAATACTATGGCTCCAAGTGGCAACAGATCCCTCTAGTTCATGAAAACTAGCACGATTAATTAAACACGGCACACACTTTTTGATTCGTATGGACATGCAACAGAATAGGTTTTTTCCTGTGAAATCTATGAAAGTACAGTACATTCCACTCCAGTGTGCCGACAGGCTTGTAAGTGGGGCAGTTTGCTCTACACACATTCAACAACATGCAGCACATCTGGTTTCAGTAGGCACTACCTCCAGCAGAACCAACAACAAAAATCACAACCAATTACTGGTTCAGAAGAAAAACAATTGGGAAAGCAATGGAATGCTATATTTATAGCTGACAAGCAGTATTCAAAATGTGCATGACCAAAACAAATGAAATGTAACAACAAATTTTTAAAAAAAAAGGTAATGTGACAAGCACATAAAATATAAGTTTCATTATGTGTCGAGGAATAGAAAAATATACAATGCGATCATTATATCAATATATGCATGTCTTTTGATCTGATAAACAGAAGTTTTGTGTTGCATCAAATGTGCCTGACATGAGCAAAAGCATACCCACATCTGACCAACTACAAACAAGTGTTCAAAAACTGAATCTAATGCTTTCCAATGGGGAAGAAGTATGTAAGTGATGGTGGGGGGGACCCTGTTTCCTCCCCCCTCCAAAGAGAGACCGACAGTAGACACATAACCTGAAAAAATTGTTGTTATAATCCAAGGCACCCCAGTGATTTTATTGTTCTGTTCTGTGCATTTTGTATGAAATTTCCAGACTGCTGACAATTTGTGGGCCTTCATTCTTTTCAGAAAAAATTGGAGGTAAAAGGGAAAAAAAGAAAAAAAAAAAAAAAAGGAGGGGGGTTAGTTTTGACTTCTCTAGCCCATTTGAAAACCAACTCATTGCAGGGACCTGGGTTTCCTTGAAGAAATACCAAAGTACCAGTCCACAGAGCAGAAAATCATAACAACGAAACAATCCAATGAAACCACCAGTCCACACAGTAAGAATGGTCGTAAAAGCGATCCAATGCAAATGACAATGCACATTCAACATTCTGACATGCACATTCAACATTCTGACAGAAGTTGTGCAAGTGCATGGTCCTAAATGAATATCAGCCAAGCGAACTTGCCAAAGGACTGGGACACATTCTCACCTCACTAGAAGTCCGCTGGTGGGGTGAAATCTTGTAAACAGTCCGAATTGTTTTAAAACCACACTAATTTTGGACACTTGAACATATAAGAAGAAAAGCAACTTTTTTCCTAGTAGCAATTTGGCCATTTGTATCATTTCTATGCTTTTGCTCACCTGGAAAATGGACATTATCCAAGCAAAATTTTGGTTGCCTCACCTGTAGGAGACCTCGGGACCATAACATGTTTATTAACCAAACGTCTTGAAAGGGAATCTTAACTGTAGCAAAATGATCTAAAAAAAAAAAAAAGATTTTACTAAAGAAGAAAGATAACCACAGTTGCATGATCACAATTCCAATAAATGCTGCTCATGGCACCTACATGCTCCAGCACAAACGCTGCCATGAGGTACACTGAACAATCCATTCCTCACTGGTTTCCTCCTCTGCTGGCATTGTGCTTGGTGAACTGGAGCTATGCATGAGCAATGTTACAACGTGGTAACATACACACGGCAGTACAAAGTTACTTTCATTGCTGTCTCTTGTTTCAGTTCCGGTCTGCCAGGGACACTCTACTTTCACTCTAGCTTTCTCACTGTGGATTTTTGTCAAGCAGACTGGAGAACAGTTTGCCCAGAATGGGACCACCCACCACACAAGGAGCGAGATGTCCAATGACCCATCACTGATGCAAACAGAGGATGAGATTCTTTGTCACGTTATTACACAAGGAACTTATTTGCTAAAAACAGTTTGGAAAGATGGTACCTCCTTTGATACTGCATTTGGGATCTGAGGGCTGCTTGTAGTTTTGGAAACAGTACGAACAACACTTTAAACAGTGTAAACAGCAAATGAACAACTGATGTCAAGGTGAAGGATCAGATGTTAAAAGAAAAAAAAGGCACCATTTTGTTCATACAGCCATAATAAATTGAACACATCAGCGTGATGTTTGCACCGATATTACCAATCAATCTGTTGTTAAGGAAAGAGAAAATCCCCAAACCGTGAGTCACTAAAACATGTTGTGCTCAATTCCATAATATGCAGGCAACTCCACCCACTTGAAACTGGTTGGTTGAGAAGCGCTGATGTGCATTAAGCAAAGCCTTCATCACTTCAAACACATTTGAAATGATCACCTGTTGACAAAAATGACCATATTCTAAAAAAAAAAAAATGATCCATTTCTTAGGTCACCAGAAAGTTTGATTACCCATGAAAACATCACAAATAAAAAAAAAAAGGATCATAAAAAAATACATGAGATTCATGTTTAATTGCATTAAAAGGATCAGTTTTACCAATGTAATGGGAAGATGAAGGGATCACACACATAAGCGTAAAAATATTCCAGCATTAAGCACCTCTTCAATGAACTCCATGACACTTACATTAGATACTATGAGCATTACAAGCTTGAATATTCTGAACAAAACAATTGTACGATGAACATGTATCATATGTATAAAAGCAAACTGTATAACTTAAGATGTTATATTTTTTTACACACTTTCACAACATGATCCAAGTATATATCAAAATCATACATGTATTAAAAGTACAATAGCATTTTCAAAAAATTGAAAAAAACTGTGACAGCTGTAGTAACTTCAATCATACATGGAAAATATTGTACATGCATTGAATTCATCAAAGCAAATAAGAGACGATACACCCAAAAGAGTTAAAGATGCCTGCACACATACAGACTGGATGGCTATAGGATACAGGTGGAATGTATGCACATTTAATTCCTCATGAAGATCAACAGGAGGCAGTAAAAAGAAGAAAGTATACATAAAGATGACATACACCAGTTTAAAACAAATGTAATAGTTCACAAAACCGAAAACAGTGTAATTATGATACAGGTCAACACTGAAACCTTGTGTAGAGAAGTTCATCACAAAATGAATTAGATGGAAGTAGAAAACTGAAACAAGTAAAAATATTGTCATTGATTTTTTGGGGGGAAAAAAAAAAGTTGAAACAGATGAGAATCAAAACAAGAAACGTTGACACCCAAAGCAATAAAAGAATATTTTTGGATGAAAATCACCACACCCGAGAGTACATCGGAAAACAAACAAACAAACAAAAAAAACTGATGCTGAATGGATGAAGTATGGGTGAAAAGGGAGGGGATAAGGTGGGTGTTTTTTTTTGTAATCATTGCTAAGCTGGATTCTGCGACACGGACAAATCAGTGAATGGCAAGATACCTTCTCTTTGCTCTTTGGTTCCTCAAAAATATCACCTTTACCATGCGTTTTGTGTCCCCTACTGCCAGCATCAAAAATGAAACGGACTTGTACAGCTGCCAGTCGTTGGGGAGCTCAAACAGAAATTTTTCCCGCTGAATCTGGGTGAAAACTACCCTTCCTCCTGACGTCAGGGTGAAGGTCACAGGAAAACACCACACCATTTTATTGTCGGGTTACACACAACGCACATGAAATTTACTTTAAATTTCAATAAAACTTATGGGACTCAACACTTTTTTCTTTCTAGTGTTTTTTTCAACTTTTCTTCTTTTTCCTCCTTTCCTTTTTTCAAAAATAAACAGTAAAATTTAGTTTATTAAGTACTGCAGCCTTGATACCGGCTTTCGCAGTTGCTAGGGCTAGAAATGACAAACTGAAAATACTGAAGTAAAATTAAATACTGAAGTCTGAAACTGTATGGGTCTGAAATGGGTATAAAAACAAAATTATCAAAAGTCAAATGAAAAACCAAAACAACACGGCCACAAAAACAGATCATATCAAAACGACAAAAGAAACCTGACTGACCCACATCAAACATGACAATAGCAACATTAAAGATGAAAAAAAAAAAAACACCTACAGTCCTTCATCATCGCGATAGGCACTTTCATCCTCGTCCAGCCTGAAAGGTCGGCTCAGTTTACGGAATCTCTGTTGGAAATGACAAAAGGTCACTGAAATTAAAACTGAAAAATTAAATCAAAAAGTCTGAAATGTATGCGTCTGAAATGGGTAAAAAAACAAAATTATCAAAAGTCAAATGAAAAACCAAAACAAAAACGGATCATATCAAAATGACAAAAGAAACCTGACTGACCCATATCAACATGACAATAGCAACATTAAAGATGAAAAAAAAAAAAACCTACAGTCCTTCATCATCACGATAGGCACTTTCATCCTCGTCCAGCCTGAAAGGTCGGCTCAGTTTACGGAATCTCTCACGTTGGAAGGCAATACAGGTAAAGGTCACTCCAAGGATGGTGCCAAGGAGCAGACAACCCACTGCTACCCCTGCCACTGTGTCTGTCAAAGGAAAGCAGTTGCCATTATCATCTTAAAAGCTAAAAAAGTCTTTCAACACTTGCCAAATGAATGCAAAGCGTAACTTTGTGATTTGAAAGCTTAGAGTAAACTAAATATCCGCATAACAAATGCACTTAAAATGCCATGCAATTTTGGAAAGCTAAGAATGTATGATATAACTGAAACCCTTCAACAATACAAGAGCACATCCTTTTCTTTTTTTTTTCAACCTGCTGCTCTGAAATAGCCTTTGTGGTCAGCTAGGCAATAAAACATGACTTCAAACCTCATTTGTCTTCTGCTTCAGGGGCACATCTGATTTCCTCAACTTTGATTCATTAATCTACATCTTAAAAGCTGATTTTCAACAGCTGCTTTCTGTTTTTCACTGACAACATCAGTCCTACTGCTGCACTGCAGGATAAGTACTTGGATTTCTGCACCCAGTCACCCATACCGCTGTTGGTTATCCATGACACCAGGTAAGTACTGCACCCAGTTACCCATACCACTGTTGGTTATCCATGACACCAGGTAAGTACTGCACCCAGTTACCATACCACTGTTGGTTATCCATGACACCAGGTAACACACCATACCACTGTTGGTTATCCCTGACACCAGGTAAGTACTGCACCCAGTCACCCATACCACTGTTTATTACCCATGACACCAGGTAAGTACTGCACCCAGTCACCCATACCACTGTTGGTTATCCATGACACCAGGTAACACCCATACCACTGTTGGTTATCCATGACGCCAGGTAACACCCATGCACACAGTTACCCATACCACTGTTGTTTATCCATGACACCAGGTAACACCCATACCACTGTTGGTTATCCATGACACCAGGTAAGTACTGCACCCAGTCAGGCCCATACCACTGTTGGTTATCCATGACACTTGGTACATGCACCCATACCACTGTTGGTTATCCATGACACCAGGTAACAACACCCATACCACTGTTGGTTATCCATGACAACAGGTAAGTACTGCACCCAGTCACCCATACCACTGTTGGTTATCCATGACACAGGTAAGTACTACACCCAGTTACCATACATACCACTGTTGGTTATCCATGACACCAGGTAAGTACTGCACCCAGTTACCATACCACTGTTGTTATCCATGACACCAGGTAAGTACTGCACCCAGTTACCATACCACTGTTGGTTATCCATGACACCAGGTAACACCCATACACTGTTGGTTATCCATGACGCCAGGTAAGTACTGCACCCAGTTACCAATACCACGGTTGGTTATCCATGACACCAGGTACAACTATTCTGTTTTGCAGGACATAGGCCCAATTTTAGCCATTGTGCACCAACAACTGGCAACTGCCATAACATGTAAGCATACCAAAGTATGGTTTGGACTGAGTATAGCCTGATGTGCAACTGGATGATTAACATTTGAACCTGTTGACACACTGAACCCAATTACCTGGATGCATGGTCCAAATTGATTTAGCAATTCACAGAACTTTGAATTATTAGAAAACTTTGTCAGAATCTGACATAAAGTATCACTGTACAATCTCTCTCTCTCTCTCTGAACGCATCCATTTCATTTTCCACTCCCATCTTGGTTCAGCCAAACTCCTTTTTCTCACACCTTCAGTCACATTCCCTTTTCTTTTCACCCTACCTAAAGCCATTTTAGCTTCTTTTCTCACCATACTGAAGTCACATTCCTTTGTCTTTTCGCCCTACCTAAAGCCATTTTAGCTTCTTTTCTCACCATACTGAAGTCACATTCCTTTGTCTTTTCGCCCTACCTAAAGCCATTTTAGCTTCTTTTTTCACCATACTGAAGTCACATTCCTTTGTCTTTCGCCCTACCTACAGCCATTTTAGTTTCTTCTTTCACCATACTGAAGTCACGTTCCTTTTTCTTTTCACCCTACTTAAAGCTATTTTAGTTTTCTTTTTTCACCATACCGAAATCACATTTCCCTTTTCTTTCACCTTACCTAAAGTCATTTTAGTTTCTTTTTTCACCTTAGTTAAGTCACATTCCTTGTCTTTTTTTTCACCAATGTTTGGCCACACTTCTTTCTCTTCTCACCTTAGTTCAGCCGTATTCCTTCTCTATCCATCTCGAGTTCCTTTCACATCCTATCTCCCAACCATATCGATGAAAACATGAATGCTCAATAAAACGTGTGCATGCACACACACACACACACTGACACATACATCCTTCGATTCAGAGATATTTCATCAAGGAAATCTATTGTCAGCGGAAAACAAATATTATCAAGCTCACTGTAGGAGCTAACAGCATAAGGACCATTAAGCAAAGAGGATGACTAAGAGGTGACTGGCTGACACTGTAGTGGTGATTGTCATAGAGATAATATGCAAGAAGAATGGTAGACTATGTAACGGCATAAATAGTAAGAAGTATGCAAGAATGGTGGACACTGTAATGGCGTAAATAGTAAGAAGTATGCAAGAATGTTGGACACTGGAAAGGCTAACTCAGCAAGGTTAGTGCGTTTACCTCATAATAATGGCTGACTCAAGATCCAAAATGATGACGGACAGAGCAGTGATAGCAGTCCGCTTACATGCTTACTGAAGGCTGACCGCTTGGGAGTGGTAGATCTAACTGCATAGTGATAGCTACCTACAGAGGAAGGGTAGACTTGCCTGCACAGAAATGGCTGACTGCAGGGCAATAGCAGAATTGCTTGCACAGTAATGGCCGACTAGGCGAGGGTGGTAGACTTACTTGCATATTAATGGCTGACTGGGTGGGTGTGGTAGGTTTTCTTGCACAACCACCGCTGAATGGATGGGAGTGATCGACTTTTGGGCAAAACACAAGCTAGACTGAGTGGGAATGATCTGCTTGCCTGCACAATGATGGCTAGATCGAGTGGCATGGTCGACCATGTAGGTGGTAGACTTACTTGAATAGTAATAGCTGAGTGAGTGGGGGCGATAGACTACCTTGCATAGTAAAGGCGGAGTGGGTGGGAGAGGTAGACTTCCTTGCACCATAATGGCAGACTGGGTGACAGTGGTACGCTTATTTTCACAGTAATTGCAGACAGAGTGGGAGTGGTCGACTTGCACCATGACTGACTGGCTGGGAGTGGTCGACTTATTTGCAAATAGCTTACTGTGTGGGAGTGGTGGACTTACTTGCAAATAGCTTACTTTGTGAGAGGTCGGTCGACTTATTTGCAAATAGCTTACTGTGCAGGAGTGGTCGACTTATTTGCAAATAGCTTACTGAGTGGGAGTGGTTGGCTTATTTGCAAACAGTTTACTGAGTGGGAGTGGTGGACTTACTTGCAAATAAATTACTGAGTGGTTGAAAGTGGTGTGGTAACTCACCTGAACAGTAACTGACTGTGTGGGAGTGGGGACTTACTTACACCAAATAGACTGATTGGTGAAGGAGTGGTAGACTCACCTGCACATAATTTAACTGGGTGGGAGTGGTAGACATATTTGCCAATTAGCTTACTGACTGGGGGGAGTGGTAGACTTACTAGTTCAAATAGCTTACAGGGTGGGAGTGGTAGACTTACTAGTTCTGTACACCTGAGTGGGAGCGGTAGATTACTAGTTCTGTAATGGCTGAGTGGTGGGTGGGAGTGGTAGACTTACTAGTTCTGTAATGGCTGACTGGGTGGGAGTGGTAGACTTACTAGTTCTGTAATGGCTGACTGGGTGGGAGTGGTAGACTTACTAGTTCTGTAATAGCTGACAGGGGGGAGCGGTAGACTTACTAGTTCTGTAATGGCTGAGTGGGAGCGGTAGACTTACTAGTTCTGTAATGGCTGACTGGGTGGGAGCGGTAGACTTACTAGTTCTGTAATGGCTGAGGCTGGTGGAGTGGTAGACTTACTAGTTCTGTAGTTAGCTGACAGGTGGGAGCGGTAGACTTACTAGTTCTGTAATGGCTGAGTGGGAGCGGTAGACTTACTAGTTCTGTAATGGCTGACTGGGTGGGAGTGGTAGACTTACTAGTTCTGTAATGGCTGAGTGGGTGGGAGTGGTAGACTTACTAGTTCTGTAATGGCTGACTGGGTGGGAGTGGTAGACTTACTAGTTCAGTAATGGCTGAGTGGGAGCGGTAGACTTACTAGTTCTGTAATAGCTGACAGGGTGGGAGTGGTAGACTTACTAGTTCTGTAATGGCTGACTGGGTGGGAGCGGTAGACTTACTAGTTCTGTAATGGCTGAGTGGGTGGGAGTGGTAGACTTACTAGTTCTGTAATGGCTGACTGGGTGGGAGTGGTAGACTTACTAGTTCAGTTACGGCTGAGTGGGAGCGGCAGACTTACTAGTTCTGTAATGGCTACTGGATGGAACAGATCAATCTCCAACATGACAACGGTTAGATGGGTTTCCTGCACACTGGTGGCTTCACTGGGGTGGGAGTGGTCATCTTACCTGCATAGTAATGGCTGACTGGGTCAGGACGGTAAACAATGGTGTGCAACACATGGTGGGTCAGGAAGCTCCAGCTGCCCTCCACAAACTTTGTCTGGTCCACCCTCATGGTCAAGTCCTCTCCATACCACAGAGACATACCTGCACATCATACATGCCGTCATTAAAGGCAATGTACTATGGTGGTCTTAGTACTTCTGCTATGGTCTTAGTACTTCTACCTACCACAGTATGTTTTCTTTTTTTCTTTTCATTTTCCCCCCACCTTTCGCCTTCCGTGCCACCTCAGTGGCATGACACCCCACAGCTAATTCTGGCCTTCTGTCCACAGCCACACTGCAGCACCAGCACTGGCAATCCACAGGGAACAGTCAATGTCAAGTTGTCATGAGGAAACCCACCAGGAAGACAATGAATTGCTGCCGAGTCACTTCAGTGGGGTTCTGCCTGAGATCCAACATTTGCAGGATACCCTCTACTAAGCCTCTCACTGAGGTAACAACTGCTTAGCTCAGAAACCAGCATGAGCGAGCTCATGGCATAAAACAAGCCTCAGAAACCATCCTACGATAACAGAATTTCTGACAATTTTTTATTTTTTATTTGAGCTGAGAATGTGGATGTTACACATTTCCATTCTGGTCCAAGACAACATGAAAGGGCTGTGCTCTATGCTTACTTTCTTAACATATCACAGCGTCAACCAGGCCTGAAACAGAGACACTTACAGTGTCGGTCAGGACATTTTAACAACACTCTCACTGTCACATCCATTAAGTTTATGGACTTTGCCTCTGTAGTCCCTGTCTACCCAGCTGAGCCTACAGCCACTCAGCTCTGGGTGGGGGCCCTGTCTGGGCAGAAAAATCCCACAAATGAATGGCTCTGATGGGATTTGAAACCCAAGACCTCCCAGCCTGGAGTCCATGTCGCTATCCACTTTGCCACAGCAGCTAGTGACAGTATGTTCTCTGTTGGTTTGTCTGTCTGTCTGATGACAAGATAACACAAAAACTACTACACAGATTGTGATAAAACTTGGTGAATTGATGAAAGATGGCCCAAGGAAAACCCATTTAATTTTGGTGGGAATCCAGATCAAAGGGTGGATCTAAGAAACTTTCTATAATATTCGTAGATGAGGTATTGTTCAGTGCTTCAAAAATTTGTCAAGGAAGATGGCGTGGATCTTCTTAAGCTTATCAAAAGTATCAAAGTCTACAAACTTGGTGCAGGTCTATATTCTACTGCGGTAAGCAAAGGCTAAATGGATGTGACTGAGAGACAGACAGACAGACAGACAGAGAGAGAGAGAGAGAGAGAGAGAGAGAGAGAGAGAGAGAGAGAGAGATTAGAGAGAGAATAAAGTAATGTCCTGGATATCTTTAAATGAAAGTGAAAAAAATGATTATTAAAAGCAGTCGAAACTTCAGTCACAAACATTCAGACATAAATCGACAGTGGTGTGAGTAGGGGACCCTTCAACATTTTGACCTGGGAGTCCCAGGACTCTTGAATTGCTGTGTTGGGGTCACAAGGCCCCTCAAGTACAGCAGCCATGGGAGCCTGTATACCCTTGGTTTGGTTCTGTCAGAATCAACAATACCATCAAATTCATGGGAACTATCACTGATGGACATATAGTGGCCTCTGGCGGGAGAGCTCATTCACTCTGGCTCTGAAATCAGCGTCTCTCCTGGTGGATTGCCTAAAGATGACTTGAAACTAACAGCTCCCAGTGGATTGGCCAGGCTGTGACCTGCGAGTGTGGGGCTGGAATAAGTGACTCGATTACAATGCCACCGAGGTAGCACAGAAGATGAGAAAGAAATGGAGAAAATTTTTCTCCGTTTTTTTAGCTCAGCCATGGTGGTTATGTTTTCATCCACGTTTGTTGTCAGTTTGTCTGTCAACAGGATTACACTAAAACTACCATGCCATTTTATTCAAACTTTCATCAAAAAACATAATGTGACCAAGTGAAAAAACCCATTAAATTTGATGGTGGATAAACCAAGCCAACGCAGATCAAAGAGCAGACCAAGAATAATCATTTCTGTGCAATATCAAAACGATTTGAAGTTACAATCTGACTAAAAAGTGTCACATTTACCATTTGACATCAGTGTCACAGATTAACCATTTTGACGTCAGAGTGAAACCTTCCCCCTCCAAGAAAAGCTCAACCTTGGCGAGGACTGTGCTCTTCTGAACGCCCTCTTACTAGTAATTCTCCTGTCCTTGAGGATTTTTCAGTGTCTTTACCACACACCATGGGTTCTTCGAATGCATCTGCACCTGATCAATTATTGTCCATCCAAAAGACTTAACCTCAGGCCACCTTTTCTTCTTCTTTCTTTCTTTGTGTGTACGCAGGCTGATACTCCTGCAGACAATCCCTGTATAGACAGGCAGTGAAGTTTTGTGTGTATGACTGTTTTTTATCCCGCCATTAGGCAGCCATACTCAATCCTCGGGGAAGGTGCATGCTATGTGTAATGTGTCGTCCATACCAACAACCAAACTGGCCTTCTCTTCCGAAAGTTGGTGATGGGATTTTATGTGTGTGCAAGACGTTGTGCATGCGTTCACACACGGAACCTCGGTTTAAAGTCTCATTCGAAGGACTGTATAGGAAATGGAGTCAGAACCAATGTAAACTCAGAGGGAAAAATCTTTCTGTACCGAAACAGCCTGGCGGAGATGCGAACCCGCAACCCCAGGATCACCAGAGTCCGGCTCTCTACCAACTGAGCTATTCCGGCCCCCCTCAGGCCACCATTTAAGCTTCAATGCAGAGGAAAAGAAAAAGAAAAAAAAAATGTTGTTTAGCAAGAAGTGAAGCACAGATCTGAGATCTTCTCACTTCTAAGAAAATGCATTGTCTACAGGGCCTTCAATCCACTGGGTCTCTGTGAAAGAGGTCCCAGATGATCCATATGAACCAGATGAAGATCCTGAAACTACTCCAAGTTCAAAATTTCCACACTGATTATCACACAAAGCACTGCAGTCTAATGAAAGTATTTCCTTGAAACAGCCCTGTCCATGCCAACAGTGCTTGCTTCCACAGCAAGCTCAGGATGTGTATGGCTGGGAAGTCCACCCTTCCATGCAACGACAATGCACAGACTAGGAGGGGAGGGGGTCTGGGGCAAGGGAGGAGAAGGTAGGGAGAGGGAGGGGAAATTACTCATAACACCCATGTACAAAGACTGAATGATCTCCTGAGAGATAAAGAAATAAAAATGATGAAAGCATGTTTAAGGCCAACAGACTCAAAACAATTAAACTAAAAATTCATCCGTTTGGACTAAAACAGATCACTAGACTGTACTGACAATATATGCTTTGTGAAAAAAAAACCACAAACACAAAAATGAGAATATATGGACTAATCGACAGCCACACAATGAAGAAAAAAACTTTCTGCTATGAAAGCTGCACATCTGTCATCACAGGATGTACTCCAGTAAAACCACTTTCTCGCGACAATTTTCAAATCTCTTTGCAGCACATTTAATTCTGCTAACATCTGGTAATTGCAACAGAAGGCCAGTTTGCTGAACATATATGAAAAATCAACATGTGCCCTGGAATCCAATGATGGTTAGGTTCTAAGAGTGATTAGTTCCCCTGAATTATGTCACACAGTTTCTGCAGAACAAATCAGCTGACAGATGACTACATCTGTTTGGCCAATCCCATCACATGGATGTCTCTGACTGATGAGACAGTCATCACATATAGTCATGGGGTTAACAGTGAACTGGCCACACACCCATGGCAGCACTATGTGTCAGATATACTTTAGTTAAATGATGGACAAAGTTCATCAGTATCACGTTCTTTCCTGAAACAGAAGACAGTCTATGGAAAGAAGCGTCACCAACATTTTCTCAAGGTTTCTTTTCATCATCTGACTGTCTTCTTTCACTTGACACCTGTGCACACTGGCCACAGTACACCGTAAAGGTATGGGATGCATGGATGTGCCCTACCTTTCAGGCGAAGATCCTGCACCAGCTGGTATTTGATCAGCAAAGTAGTGAAGTTCTCAAACCATAGCTGGGATGTGCTATTCTGCACAGCAAATAACCACCCATCACAACAATACCAAACATGAACCTTCTTTTTCAATGACTGTGATTAACAAAGTACAAAGGTATGAATATAACTTGCATCTGTTTAGTGTAAGTTGCTGGTTTCATGATGAATAGTGTTTGTAAAGCTTAAGTCTTGAGAAATCACTTTGCTACACACACACACACACACACACACACACACACACACACACACACATGCCCCATTTCTTCCACTTTTTTCTTTCATGCCTTTCCTTCCCCAATCTCAAACGCCATAAATCTAAATCAGGCTTCAGTGTGTATGTCTATGTGTGTGTACATACCCCTCAGAATTGCCTATGGACAGTTTTGTAACTTCACAAGAAGCCTTGTGAGTATATCTGAATGATGTAGATTTGCGAGTGAAAAAAAAGCATCATGTGCACAATTCTGTCACAGAAGTGAACTATTCTAAAGTGATGAATGTTGTGGCACCTGCGTTTGCCTGTAAACCCTCAACCCTCATCCCCTTCCTCCATTTAGAGAGTTCTTACTGTATCCTTAGCACACACTGAATGGTATACTTGTGTCTGCATGTGGTCACATCTGTGTGTGTGTGTGTGTGTGTGTGTGTGTGTGTGTGTGTGTGCGTGAGCGCGCATGTGCATGGGTAAAACTAGGAAAATATGAAAAGCAGGACAGCAGTGGGCCAGTGGGCCGCTTTAGGTCCCTTGGTCGAGTCAAGGGGAGAAGCTCCCCTCCCCTTGTCAGGGTCTGGGGACAGAAGTCCACAGGAGCTCAAGGGTTTCTGCACCTTTGACAAGTAGAATGTGGGCATTTGTAAGCAGTGTACTTCACACAAGCACCACTGTCACAACTGACAATGTAAGAAAACAGAATACAATGGAGTTCACTGAACACATCGCTGGGGCTCAAATGCCAAGGACTGGACAAGTCCGTTCCTGTTAACCATCTTTTGTGTTCACCAGTTGTGAAGTTTGAGAAAACGGTTAATTCTGATATAAGAAAGAGTTTGTGTAAACCAGAATTTTGTGCGCTGACACAACCTTTAGTAAGGTTTGTGAGAAAAAAAAAAGAATATTTTTCATGGAGGTGGAGGACATTACCTTTAGGTGGAGGACGGGGCCACACAGCTGAACTGAATGCAAGTATTCACTTGTATGTTAATGAAAGGTTTCTCTATCATACAACACTGATCACAACACTGGGTGGCCTGAATGTGAAGACTGAAAATAAGTACATTTCCCTCTTTCACATCCTTCCCCAAATCTCAAGCACAGGGTGACAGCCAGTCAGAGAGAGGGAGAACGTTTGTCTTTTGCATCTCTGATATTTTGTTTTTTCATTTTCCTCCAAGTGCCGGCACCTGGATATGTTGCAATGAGTTGATGCCAGTTACACACAATGCACCGTACAACACCTGCTTCTGTGGTCTTTTGACATCATGTCCCTAAAGCATCACCTTGCTAATCAACGCCATTATTATCAGGTACTCAACACTCAACACCATTATTATCAGGTACTCAACGCTCAACACCATTATTATCAGGTACTCAACGCTCAACACCATTATTATCAGGTACTCAACGCTAATCAACACCATTATTTTCAGGTACTCAACGCTAATCAACGCCATTATTATCAGGTACTCAACGCTAATCAACGCCATTATTATCAGGTACTCAACGCTAATCAACGCCGTTATTATAAGGTACTCAGGTACTCAACGCTAATCAACGCCATTATTATCAGGTACTCAACGCTAATCAACACCATTATTATCAGGTACTCAACGCTTATCAACGCCATTATTATTATCAGGTACTCAACGCTAATCAACACCATTATTATCAGGTACTCAACGCTAATCAACACCATTATTATCAGGTACTCAACGCTAATCAACACCCATTATTATCAGGTACTCAACGCTAATCAACCATTATTATCAGCCATCAACGCCATTATCAGGTACTCAACGCTAATCAACGCCATTATTATCAGGTACTCAACGCTAATCAACACCATTATTATCAGGTACTCAACGCTAATCAACGCCATTATTATCAGGTACTCAACGCTAATCAACGCCATTATTATCAGGTACTCAATTATTATCAGGTAATCAATCAACGCCATTATTATCAGGTACTCAACCATTTATTATCAGGTACTCAACGCTAATCAACACCATTATTATCAGGTACTCAACGCTCAACACCATTATTATCAGGTACTCAACGCTAATCAATGCCATTATTATCAGGTACTCAATGCTAATCAATGCCATTATTATCAGGTACTCAACGCTAATCAACACCATTATTATCAGGTACTCAACACCATTATTATCAGGTACTCAACGCTAATCAACACCATTATTATCAGGTACTCAACGCTCAATGCTAATCAACACCATTATTATCAGGTACTCAACGCTCAACACCATTATTATAAGGTACTCAACGCTAATCAACGCCATTATTATCAGGTACTCAACGCTCATCAACGCCATTATTATCAGGTACTCAACGCTAATCAACACCATTATTATCAGGTACTCAACGCTAATCAACACCATTATTATCAGGTACTCCAATTTTAACCCATGCCCACTTTCAGCTGTTTGATGCTATGGTGACAATCGTGACAGTTTCCTCATTCAGCTGAAAGAAAGGGCTTCCACATCATGACTATTGGCTGCAACAGTCATCATATGCCAGATAAGCATGGTGCCCAAGGAGGTCTGGTTTGGCAAAAACATGGATCAGCACACAGAAGTTCAGGATATCTTTACCAAAACAATAAAAAGAAAAAAGAAAAAAAGCCCCATATGTAATTTCCAGATCTCCAAGTGTGTGTGTGTATGTGTGTGCGTGTGTGTATGCATGCGCATGTGTGCGCTCATGCGCACAAGCATGCATACATGCAAAAGTGCATCTGACTGAAAATATTAATTCATATTACATGAATTTGAATTATGCCTTCATTCTGCAGACTGGGAACGTCTATCTATATATATCTGTGCATGTTAATGATAGAAATTTTCCACAGAAACATGTGCATTTATGTCTTCTCTCTGACTCACTCATCAAGAGATACTATCAAGCAACAAGTCAACAACAACAATGGCAGGAAAGAGCTGCTCATTGCACTAAACAAGCTCCACAAGCATCCACGTCAAAGGTGCATTTCTCATCATGACTCCCTCAAGGACCATTCTACATGGCATAGTGGAGAGTGGACGTCCCACAGACCAATCCAGGCAGCTGTGGATGGACAACAAAAGGACTGGGCTGACAACAAAAACCTCCTCTACCCTCTTGCTCATGACTGGAAGCTGTGGACTGTGAATGACCACCCAAGTGTAAAAGCCTGGTAGTAAGAGCAGAAAAAGAAAATCAATGGAAACTGAACAAGTTAGCCACAGTCAAAATCATGTTATAACAACATCAAGAAGGTAAAAGAATTTTTTTTTTTTTTATCCTACTATCTTTTTTTTTTTTTTTTTTTTTTTTTTTTTGCTGTCCCAACTTCTGCGCCACCTCAGAGGCAGTGCACCCACGCTGCTCATTCCGACCCCCCGTCCACAGCCACAGCCCGGCCGGTCCCGCCGCAGCCCCGGCACCGGCAATCCACAGGGAGCAGTCAATGTCAAGTCGTCAGGAGGCAACCCACCGGAGGAGACACTGACTACTGCCGAGTCACTTCGGTGGTGTTCAGTGGCGCCTGTTCTGATCTAACATACGCAGGACGCCACCTACTAAGCCCCCTACTGACGACAATAATTGCTTAGTCGCGGAGCCGGCGTGAGTGAGCTCTCCCCCCGGAGGGCGCCACACGTCCGTCCAACGACAGCCCCCATGGACTCGCCCATACCGGTGACCCCGACGGAACCAAACCAAGGCCACAGACGTGGAGAAGACATCGAAACTGAGGGTCACCATGAGAGCAGGGCATGAACGGCCACAGAACCTGAGACTTTTTTTTTTTAATTTTTTTTTTTAATGCTGATCGATGAGAATGAGGATGATGATGAAGATGATGCTACGGATTTCCATTTTGGTCGGAGACTACATGACAGGGCTGTACTCTACGCTTCCTTTCATAATATATCCCGGCGTCAAACCAGGCCCGAGAGATACAGGCACCTGCAGTGTTGGTCAGGAAATTTGAGCAACACTCTCAGAAACGCATCCATTAAGTGGATGAAACTCGACTGTGTGGTCCCAGTCTTCCCAACTGAGTCCGCAGCAAACTCAACTCTGGGTAGGAGCCGGTCGCGGCAGAAAAACCCACATGACTCTGATGGGATTCGAACCCACGACCTCCCAGCCGGGAGTCCGCGACGCTAACCACTTCGCCACGGCGGCTGGTTTTTTTCCTACTATCGTTCTGATTCACATAAATGAAGTCCATGTGTCACCTCTCTTTGAACACTAGAAAGGAAGGACTTGTCTTTGAAACGAGAGAGAAGGAGAGAGAGAGAGTCTTTTGAGAGAGAGAGAGAGAGAGAGAGAGAGAGAGAGAGAGAGAGAGAGAGAGAGAGAGAGAGAGAGAGAGAGAGAGAGAGAGAGAAGAGAAACATCAAATAACAGTGATGCTTCTCAATAAACCAAGGCCACAAGTCAGAAATGACTACAAAAAGAGCTGGCTCCATTTTTGTATGAAGGCAATCATGTAATGCTGGTGTATGGGAAGCCATGATGAGTCATTAAATAATAAGACAATTAACGAACATGTATGAACTTTTACATAAAAGCTGCCACCAAGACCCAAGCACATGATGATAGTAGCAACCTTCATCTGTTTTCCAGTGATTTTACACACAGAAGAGAGATAAGATCCAAAGCCAACACCATGCTTGCAAAGCTACACCCCTGCACAATGTAATCAAAAGAATGTAAACATATTTCTTTACCATATTGTAGTAGATCCCTTTGGTGATAACATCCATCTTGAAATGCTCAGCTTCTGATGTAGAAAAAATGCGTGGATGTCGGTGAGGGAGAGTCTGTGTCGGTTGTCGCTGCTGAAGCAAGCCTCGCCAGGAGGTTTGTGGATCACGCACTTGCCATCCTATCAAACACACACCCCAGTTCTTTTATCTTCTTCTTTTTCACCCTTGTCCAAAGTATATATATATATATATATATATATATAAAGTGCTCAACCCCCTTGGGGAGCAACATCTGTTAAAAAAGGATGATAAAAGGAAGTTTTAAAAACCCAACAGATCTGTTTCGAGCCAGCGCTCTCGTCAGGATGGTTTTGGGGCGCCTACTGCCGGTGTTATATGGCCTGATGTTACTGTTTGCACGTGCGGGTTGGCTGCACGTATTGTTCGGTTTTTTGGGGGTTGTTTACAGTTCAGGGTGCGTTTGCTGACAACGATTTCCATTTTTGTGCCTGCAGTTGTTTACTATTTCTACTTTAGTGTTTAGGGTTGCTAAGTATGGTTTGCATAGTATTAACCATTTTTTTGTTGAACATAGGTTGCATCTTTTTGAAATGTTGTTGTATGGTGATGCCCTTTTTATGATTTTCCAGGATATGTTATTTTTTTTTTTTGTCTTTGAGTCTCCAAATATATTTGCTCAGTTCTGTTTGGTTTTTGTATTTTTTTTTTTGTTGAATGACTGTTTATGGTTTGCGTATCTGGTTTTGAAGTGATTTTCAGTGATCCCTATGTATGTTTCTTTTTCATTTTCTGATGTCACAGTGGCTTGGTATACAATGTTGTTATAGAGGCATTTGTTGCTTAAGGGACACTGTTCTTTTTTAGCACAATTGCAGGATTTCCTTTCTTCACCCTTCTTTGCTGTGTTGCTTTTCATTTTGTGGGATGAATCAATTATATTTTTAAGGTTAGGCATGCATGAATATGATAGTTTAATGGTGTTCTTGTTGAATATTTTGGACAATTTGTGTTCTTTTGGAAAGGATGCTGTCAAAATTTTGAAAAAATTTGAAAAAAATTTCTTTTCCTACGTTTGTTTTTACTCGTCCATCATATGGAGGGTTGTACCATGTGATTTTCCTTTTCCTGCTTTTTTTGTTTTTGTTCATGTTGTTATCTGGGTTGTATTGTAGTTTGTAGCTGTAACCACTTAGAAAAATCTTAGAAAAAAGCCAAAACAGAAGAACACAGTATTCATCACATTTCGACATAGTAGACTTCTACCCATCCATAGACGAAGAGCTACTCACTAAAGCTCTGAAATTTGCTAATAAACACACAGACATAACAGGGTCAGAAATGGAAATCATTTTTCACACCAAGAAAACTTTACTCTACAGCAGAAATGATACATGGATCAAGAAAACAAAAAAAAAACTCAACATTTGATGTGACCATGGGATCGTATGACGGTGCCGAAACATGTGAACTAGTCGGACTGTTTATACTATCCAACATCCAAAAGCAACTCGGAAAAAAGCAAGTCGGACTGTACAGAGACGACGGCCTCGCCGCGCTAAACAACAATCCAAGAACCATTGAAAAAAACAAAAAAAAAAGAACTATGCAAAATTTTCCAAAACCATAACTTAAAAATCACCATCGAAGCAAACAAAAAAGTAGTGAACTACTTAGACATAACACTTGACCTCAACAACCACATATATAAACCATACAAGAAACCTAATGACACACCCATTTATGTAAACATCAATAGCAACCACCCACCATCTATACTAAAAACCATACCCAATGGCATAAAAACAAGAGATTATCTAATCTGTCACATAATGAAAGAGTATTCAACAATGCAGCAGCAGAATACCAAGAGGCATTGCAAAAAAGTGGTACACAGCTACAAACTACAATACAACCAGATAACAACATGAACAAAAAAAAAAAAAAAAAAGGAAAAAGGAAAATCACATGGTACAACCCTCCATATGATGGACGAGTAAAAAAAACAAACGTAGGAAAAGAATTTTTCAAAATTTTTCAAAATTTTGACAGCATCCTTCCCAAAAGAACACAAATTGTCCAAAATATTCAACAAGAACACCATCAAACTATCATATTCATGCATGCCTAACCTTAAAAATAATTGATTCATCCAACAAAATGAAAAGCAACACAGCAAAGAAGGGTGAAGAAAGGAAATCCTGCAATTGTGCTAAAAAAGAACAGTGTCCCTTAAGCAACAAATGCCTCTATAACAACATTGTATACCAAGCCACTGTGACATCAGAAAATGAAAAAGAAACATACATAGGGATCACTGAAAATCACTTCAAAACCAGATACGCAAACCATAAACAGTCATTCAACAAAGAAAAAAATACAAAAAAAACAAACAGAACTGAGCAAATATATTTGGAGACTCAAAGACAAAAAAAAAAAACTATAACATATCCTGGAAAATCATAAAAAGGGCATCACCATACACACATTTCAAAAATGCAACAACCTATGTTCAACAGAAAAATGGTTAATACTATGCAAACCATACTTAGCAACCCTAAACACTAAAGTAGAAATAGTAAACAACTGCAGGCACAAATGGAAATCGTTGTCAGCAAACGCACACAACCCCCCCAAAAAAACCGAACAATACGTGCAGCCAACCCGCACGTGCAAACAGTGACATCAGGCCATATAACAACACCGGCAGTAGGCGCCCCAAAACCATCCCTGACGAGAGCGCTGGCTCGAAACAGATCTGTCTGTACCAGATTGTCATCACAAGCAAACAAATGCACATAAAATTTGCAAACTACTGGCAGGCTGGAGAACTGCTGACTTGAAAAAAACTCTATAAAAAAAAAAAAAAAAAAAAAAAGGCTGGTTAACAGGGGCCGTCAAGGCCCAAGTGAAGTCCAGGGGCAACACCCTGTCAGGGGTGGGGGTGGGGGAGGGGTGTGTGTGTCTAGGGGGTGAAGACCTCAGACTTAAACGGAATGCAAGCAGTTTTGAAGACCCTTCCATGGTTTCTCATGATAAGCAAATCACTATGCACCAGGTAAAACAAAAACAAAACAAAAAAGGAAAGAAAACTGCTTACACACCCACCCACAGCAAAGATCCCGACCTAAATGGAATGGAAGCAGTTTTGAAGGCCCTTCTGTGGTTTCTCATAAGCAAATCATTATGCACCAGGTAAAAAAAAAAAAAAGAAAACACACACACACACACACACACACACACACACACACACACACAGGTGTACACACTTGAATTTATCATTTTCTTTTTTTTTTTTTTAACTGGCGTTCTTTCAACAGTAATGCATATACCTTGTTAATAAAAGAATAACATCCTTTCTTGCAGACATAATCACTGTGCTCTCATTTCCAGCTGTTCACAACCAAGCCCACCACATTACACATCACTTTTGTGTGTGTGTGTGTGTGTGTGTGTGTGTGTGTGTGTGTGTGTGTGTGTGTGTGTGTGTGTGTGTGTGAAACAGCGACTGGCGTAGTTAGCTCTTTCAACAAAGCGAACAAGAGACAAAATGCCATTCCCAGCTTGTTCATTTTCCAAAAACAAGTGGAAAACTGATGATTGAAAACACTCTTTTTGTAGTCTTTTCAGTCCACTCCTGTCTACAACAGTTGACAAACTACACCTCTCTTAAACATCTCTCATCTCAATGTATGATTTGTGAAAACGAAAGACACATTTCCTCCTAAAAGACAAAAGTCTCTATATAATACACAACAAGAAAAATGGCTGAATGATTCGAGTTTGCCTACATATTTGCCACCACTGAACTGGTGTGATCAATGCATGCAGAAGCGCTGCAGTATTACATGACAGCCACAGCTGGCATTGCCTTGAAGATAGAATCATGAAAACTTGGACTGGAAAAAACAAGATACAGTATGGGATTCAGAATGACTGAGCATTTCGCAATTTCCTTTTTCTGGAAGATTTTTTTCTTCCTTTTATGTTCGTTTTTCCTGCCTCTGAAAGTCTGGTGGTCTTCTCAGAAATCCTCCGATCCGAGGTCAGTTCTCCAGCCTGTACCAGGCACACACATATATACTATGACAAACAGGAGACAGCTTACTGAAATGGGCTGGTCACACTTGTACACATAGCCATGCCAGGGAATTCCTGCGACAATGGACCTCGCAGCATCAGGCTTTGCCTTCAGAGAGATGTAGCGATCTATACCTGAAAACAAAAAATCTTTATGTTAACAAATCAAAGAGAAGGGGTGGTGTGTGTGTGTGTGTGTGTGTGTGTGTGTGTGTGTGTGTGTGTGTGTGTGTGTGTGTGTGTGTGTTGTGGCTGTGCTTCGCCTGGTCCATAAGCCCACTCATCCAGTAGTGTCAAAACATTTTTCATTGTGGAGGCCAGCCTGAAGCGACATGCATTTTGACCACAAAAAAAAAAAAAAAAAAAAAAAAAACACCATAGTTTATCCTTCAAATTTTATGAACATTTTCATACATGCTTATCTGTTGTTGGCCACTCAAAATTTTCATTCAAGGTGTGTGTGTGTGTGTGTGTGTGTGTGTGTGTGTGTGTGTGTGTGTGTGTGTGTGTTGAAGTGTGTGTGTGAGATCATCCAAATTGCTGTAAACGCGGGCCGAGGGACAGGGCTGGGGAGCAAACCATTACAAGCAGTCTATTCTTTATATCTCCAAAGCAGCAAGATGAAGCCATATGATGCAATCTGAGCCAATACACTAACCATAATACACATCTCACAGAGACCTCATTCTGGAACACACAAAGTCACTTAACAGTGTATCCCCCCCCCCCCCCCCCCCCCCCCACCCCCCCCCCCCCCCCCCCCCCCCCCCCCTGTCTCTTTTTCTCCCTGGTTATTCAGTGTCTCACAGGCTAAGAGAGAGAGAGAGAGAGAGAATGCTTCAAGTATTAGGGGACCAGAAAGTAGTTTGGTCCCTGCCCCCCCCCCCCAAGTGTTTTCATTGGGGAGGGCATAGGGGAGAAGCCCATGCTCCCTTGGTTCCAAAACACTATCATTGCATCTCCCATTCCCCACTTCAGATTTTTCATTGTTAACATGCACTGGAATGCAAAAAAAAAAAAAAAAAAAAAAAAACACACACACACATTCACATGTGCAGTGACAACAACCAGCCAGCCAGCCGGAGAAAAAAAAAAAAAAAAAAAAGAGAGCGAGAGAGACAGAGACAGAGACAAAAAAAGAGAGAGCGAGAGAGAGAGAGAGACATACACAGAGAGTGAGACAGAGAGAGACACAGAATGGAACAGAACGATGATTAATCATGAACATTAAATGATGCTATTACCGTATGCGGCCATAAAATGCATTTCAGACTATTTTTTTTTAAAACCTTGGGAGGGCGGGCGGAGGGGAAGAGAGAGACAGACTTTTTTTTTCCCAATAAGTCCTTTCTGGAGAGAGAGACAGAGAGAGAGAAGAGAGAGAGAGGGGATGATGATGATGATGATGATGATGATAATCTTTTTTTTTCAAGGGTAACAGATAAGCAAACACATGCTTTTTTTCCATCTGGCCCTTGCCCCGCTAAGGGACTAAGCATGACTAGCAACTAAAACTTACAAAAATTGTAAGAGAGAGACAGACAGAGACAGAGAAAGAGAGAGAGATTTTTTCTTCTTTATAACTCCTTCCTAGAGAAGGAAAGAGAGGGCGGGGGGGGAGGTTAACATTACCTCAGATTCTACTCCTCCATAACCCCCCTCAACGCATCCCTCTCTAACCCCAACCCTCTAATCCTACACATTTTTTTTTTAACTGCTAATGCAGCAATGCATTTTAAAAAAGTGAACACACACACACATGCATGAACACAAAGACAGAAAAAAAAACCATTCAGACACATGTCTGACAGCATGCCATAAAATGGTTAGTTATCATGAGGATTAAGTGTAGCATAAGATGCATTGATAATTTTTTCCTTAAAAAATCTTTCCTGAAAAAAAAGAGAGACAGAAGGAAAGAGAGAGAGGATCATGTTGAACATCACTGGGATGAACATCTCCCGCTACCAACTATCCCCACTTCCTACCACCTATCCACCCACAGTCCCCCCCCCCCCCCCCCCCCCCCCCCCCCCATTCCCCCATTCCCTTCCCATTCTTCTGAGCAAAAGCGAGATAAAGTGCAAGAGAGCCCCACCCCACCTCCACAAATGCACACACACACATCTCCCTCTCTTCCTGCTCTTTCATGACGATCACATGATGCAGAAAGAAACTAGGTTGGTGTTACTGAGGTGAGCGCATCTGCGTGTGTTTCAATATTCTTTCACGAGGCGCACTGCTTCTATCTGTAGTAACACTGTATATGCATTGTGCTTGTTGACTGCTTGACTGGCCAGCACAGCAGCTGTTGTTCACACAAACATCCATCTGTGCAATTCCTGTACCTGTGCATGTTTTCATTCATACCTGAACCTATAAAGCATCGCCCCACTCCAGGTCATTCATGCTAACTCTGTGTATTATTGATCAAAAATTGCTGAATGAAAACCAATTTCGAGTTTTTTGCATGAATGTGGTAAAGACAGTGATGACAGAAGCCGTTACACAATATGCCACAATCTTGAGCTGCGCAACACTAGAAAAAAAGCAAACGTTTATCTATGACTGATGAATCACCCATGTAAGCCTCACAGCCAATAAAATCGTTTTTTGGTTGAAATTTGGTAAGTACGTCATCTCTATGAATCAGCTATCTTTTGGCCGATATATTATGACTAATTACTCTAATTTGGAGAGTTTCATGCTTGGAAAATTCAAGACTGATCAAGGTTGGGTCAAAAAGATCACATCTACATAATTCCAGGCCAATCTGCTTGGCAGTTTCCACATGATGTCTGCAGTAACTTCCCTTCCCCACCGAGATAAATCGCTTTTATAGACAGAGAGTGATATGTTCTCTTTACATCAAAGCTGTGTTCACAATACCATTGTTCTCTCTTTAAATTTTCTCTCTACACCCCCACATTTCTTTGTACCCAATACTGTACTTTCCAAAACTCATTTTAAAGAGATTCCTGACTTTTTGACTTCAGTTTTAAACACAATATAAATGTGGAATGGATATACATATGTCTTCACCTGTCTTTACAAATGTCATTATAGACTGATTTCCATAGATTGTCTCAGTCTGATAAACAGAAAGACAGCTACCACTCTGTGTTACTGCCTACTAACTTTTCATACAAATGGAGCCAAAGTCTGTGTGGATACTTAAAAAAAAAGCCTTTTCTTTCTTTACCCTGGTTGTATACTTGGACTAATCACCACCAAAGCTGGCACTGTGAATATGGCAGCTGTACAGGGACTGATACAGGTATGGTTGTCTTTTGACTCCCCATACAAGCACAGGTGGGCTGATATTGCAGAAAGAGAAAGGGAGAGAGAAACTGCAGTGCTGAATTCACCAGATATGTTAAAAGCAAAGAAGATGTAAAAAGGAATGGCACAAAAGTGAGACACTCGGTGAGCTGCAGTTAGACTGACTGTGTATGGCTCTTTAGGATGTACCTTACCACACAAACACAGAAGGGACAAGGCAGAATATGAGCTAGCCACATAACTAAAAGTATTGATGTGTCACTACCCACACTCACCATACAAGAATCGAGATATGGGGACGGTAGCCTGAGCAAGGCAGCGCTGATCTGCAGGCGCTAGAGGTATGTAGCTGTCAGGACTCATCAGGAGAACGTCACAAGCCGACAGCAGCGTCTTTATATCCTGACACTCCGACTCACATGGTGGCTGCCAGGGCACGATGCAATACACCTGCACATTTTACAGCGCACGACTGTTTCCATATTATCTCCCCTTTGGAATGAGAGTTTACATACATGATCAAATTATTCTGCACAGTACTGTACAGCACAGTTTTTCACCACAAAACAGGACAGCTTCTTGGAAACTAAAATTAGCATGGCACTTTGCTCTGACATGCCGAGACATTATATGCCTGTCTGCATACTGTAAACAGAAAGGGCTGCCTTCAGATACAGTGAGATCACTGATATACAACTTCTGCTGTCTACAATAATATGCACTGACATACATGGGTGGCCAGCCCTGAACAGCTTGAACAGGACTGTTCACTGTCATTAAATATCAGAATAGAAGGAAAATGGGGAAGGGGTGTGAGGGGGAGAGAAAAACAAAGGCAGAGGGAGGGAGAAAGGAGAGGGAGCAGTAACGTGTGAACGAATGTTATCCATACACATGGATCTAAAAGTGTACACACACACACACACACACACACACACACACACACACACACACAAAGCACAATGAGACAGACAAGATGAGACATTGTAACACACATACACAAACATACATATAGTGAGAAATAAAGAGACAGAATAAAATACTCTCTCTCTCTCTCTCTCACACACACACACACATATATATATATATATAAACAAACACACACACACACACACACACACACACACACACACACACACACACATATATATATATAACACACACACACACACACACACACACACACACACACACACACACACACACACACAGAGGGGTAGAGACAGAGTGTGGTGTGGACAGTAATTTAAAACAGGTGGGGACCACTTTTAAAACAGACTTGTTGAGCTAGGCTGGGGCTGTCAGGTAAAAGCTTCCTCCACTTCTGTCGCTGAACTGAAGGGCAGGTCTGACCTGTCAGACTTTGACCTCTCCTCACCATTGCTTGTTACTTCTGTCTAGCTCATCTGCATAATGAAAGGATGAGTGGGTGTCACTAGTGACACATACCAAAGAGGGAAAATGTTCAGTCACAGATGGGGAGAAGAGGAGGGGTAGAACTGCACTTTAACTGAACGAGAACAGAAAAGGGATTAACAAACCAATGATCTCTTGAGATTGTATTTAAGTCAAATCACCAAAGGACCAATGGCAACATTATCATACTGAACTGCACTGCATTTCTCTGCTGTGCATTGTACTGGGCAGCACTGCATTGTCTTTACTGTACTGTACTACAGTGTACTGTAGTGTGCTGTATTTCACTGCATTGTACTGCACTATAATGTGTTGCACTGTACAATGCTAAAATGTTGTACAGTGTCATTTTCACCTGTAAGATGGTTGGAAATAGTCATCATTCTGCCAAGTTTGATACACCAGTGCTTTTACTTGCACAGAAAATGCCAATGTAAAAAAATTACCATGGACACACGGATATACACACTCACATATAAATGCACACATACACATGTGGGCAAAGAAACTAATACATAGCTTCTCTTGTTTAGATAAGTTAAAAATAAATTACAGTCTCAGCTAAACAGTGACAAAAGATTACAGTCAGAACTCTACATCTTTTGACCCTGAGGTACACGACTGTGAGCCAAGACAAAACCAGGATAGCATGAATCTCCCAAGACAAGCTGAAACTGACCTCCCTGTTGTGTGATGCCTTCACTCTTTGCGCTGCATGTGACAAAACCTCAGCCATCTTGGACAGGGCTAAAGACGTGTTATGACTTGAATCACTGTTCAGATTGAGGAAGAACTCCAGGAGGTCGAAGACCATGTGATCAGCCATCAGCAGAGTTTTTGGTACGTGATGATCATGTCTGCATACTCCTGCTTCACGCTGTCAGTGTCACTGAGGAGTCTGGATATGTCTGTTGGCACCAGCTCTGCAAAAGAAGCAAGAAAAAAGTATAAAATGGTTTCTATATATCTTTTTTCTTAAAAATAATACTGGCAAGTACATATGTGTAAAAGGGGAGAGGTAGACAAATAATTTTCTCATGTGCTCATCAATGCATCTTCATTATCTTAATGCACACAGGTTGTGGCGACTTTTTGTTTGAAAATGATCACTTCATTCAAAGACTACAAATGAAAATAGACATACGTACACACAGGCACATTCACAAAGTCAATCAATCATATATAAAGAAAAGTTCTAGTAGAAGGGATAGAAAGAAACGTATCACAAAACATGAAATGTTTGATTTAGTAAGATATGTTAGACTGATTCAAGCTCTGAACCCACAGGTCGAACAGTCCAAGCTATTCACATACTGAGAACATTCTGACATCTGTTCAAACTTTTTTTTCATTGTAAAGGTATGAACAGGGCATTAGACAACACACTGACCTTCCTAGAAATTGTTCTGAAACCAGTGTAATTTGCTGAAATGAAGTCGTGACTCAAATATCAGATTGTTTTAATTTTCTTTCTCTTTAAGTTGCCTGAAATCACTTTTTCAGCATCTGAATACTACTTTATTTTGGATGTAACTCAGACATTTTTACCGACCTCCAAATACTACCATCTGTGTTTGACTGCAGTTTGATAATACTTTGTCATTCAACTCCATCATTTCAATTGCACATTACATTATGGCACATCTCACATCTCAGGTTTTCCTTGACTATCTGTACAGAATGCCAAATGATGGCTGACGATCATTTCAAAGTACTCCACATTTATTTCTTTGCATCAAACAGACCTGGCATATAGTTTTAAAAGTCTGCACATTTGGTCTGGACATCTGAGCAACACTTTTCAGAGACAAATCTGAAGTGCATGAAACTCAGCTGTGCAGCTCAAGTTTTGTTATTTAAGCCAACAATATATACTCAAGAACTGAGGGTAGGAGCTCCCAAAGTCCAAATCCTACAACTATGTCCCCTGCATATGCCGCTGAGGTAACTTGAAGTGAACCCATGCCCTCCCAAGTCCGCAATTCACAATTCCAGCCAGAGCAATAGTGGCTGGTTCATAGCAACCTATTCTTGTTTGAGTTTTCTGCAGTTTCTGATGCTTTATGAGAGTGTCATGTCATGAACAAATGGAGATACAGGAGATGTGCCAAGCAGGTACTGAAATATGAGAGTCGCCCATACAAAAAAAACCTGAATGGGTACAGAAGAAGAATCAAAACATGCAGTAAATAACCAAAGGTTTCAACAGTCATGTAATATAGTAAAGGTTTGGCTATAATTCTAACCTGGATTCAAAAGCTGAGAGAGTGATATCACAGCAGAACTGAAACTGCCGTAGCGTCTATGATTTGACTTTTTATCTAAAGCAGTGCAAGTAATTAAAGTTTCCAGCTTAAATTCTTTCCTCTTATCAAAGACTCTCCCTTCCAAAGACCAAAATTTGGCCCCATTACAGTCGCTTGTCAGGAGTAGAATGCTGATTTGTGTCTGCCAGGGTTTTTTCCTTATACTATCCTTTGGAGGTGAAATACTGCATAGTTCTCAAGGACGTGCGACCTATCCCCACCCCTTACCGCCACACACCCCCTAAAAAACTGAAACAATTGTTTAAAAACATTTTTAAAAAAAGAAATTTCATTTGGGATCTAAAAAACGTTACTGTACTCGATGGGAAACTTCACTTTTCATCAGTAGTAGAAAGGACTAATGGACATGATTCTTCATTTCCACTGACCTCTCAATCCATAGCGTTTCCCCACAGAGTGTGCGTAACAGGCAGTAAATCCTGTGGACCTTACACTTGAAAAATAGGCTGACACAACCATGGTGATGGTGTGTCCCACTTCCATGTCTTGATGTCTGAAGTACCATTGGTGATGACAATCACCTGCAACAACAAAAGAGGACACTCTGCAAGTTAGTCAGAGACAATGGAATGGGTTGGAAGACTAGTTAGACACAGGGCATTAGAGTGAGGTAGGGGGTGCAGAGATGAGGTCCTTAAATGTCTCTCGTTTCAGTCCTCAGATGGAAGAGGGACTGAAGAAACAGAAAAGGAAACACGGCACACAGCTGCCAACCTTCTGGAGTCAAAATTCAGACAGCAGAGATGAAATGGGCTGTGTGGAGTGAAGAGGAGGCACTGACCAAATCAGGACAGCAGGAGATGAACGGGCTGTGTGGAGTGAGGAGGAGGCACTGACCAAATCAGACAGCAGGAGATGAACGGGCTGTGTGGAGTGAGGAGGAGGCAGTGACCAATTCAGACAGCAGGAGATGAACAGGGTGTGGAGTGAGGAGGCAGTGACCAAGTGAACGGGCTGTGTGGAGGAGGAGGAGGCACTGGCCAATTCAGACAGCAGGAGATGAACAGGGTGTGTGGAGTGAACGGCCAATTCAGACAGCAGGAGATGAACGGGCTGTGTGGAGACAGGAGGAGGCAGTTGCTCTTTTGACTGTGAGCATTCCTAACCCCCTTTTGTATCAGCTGACAAACATGGGGTTTAAAGAGAAAACATGTTTTTCATACATACACTTGCCAACATCCGCACATCACCTGGGCTTTATTCTGCAAAACTTTATCATCCCTATTTAAAAATGACCCTCACTTGGCCCCCACATTTGTAAACATCATTTTGAAATTCTGGATTTTTTCACTAAAGCCAGGATCCCAAAAATAATTTTCAAACTGGTGACATTCCAGAAAAATTCAGAAGGGCTGACACGAATGACATTTTTGAATGAAATTAAGACAAAGACAATTTTGTCACCGTTAGAAAGGTGAACTGTGATAGAAGAACTGGAGGGGAGATGGTGTGTGGAGATGTGAAGGGCTTACAGACAAAAACAACAGCAGAAACATTGGGTTTCTGAATCAGAAGAACTCACAGAAATTAAGTAAGTAAAAAATCAACATCTTGTACACGGCAGGCTGAAATATTAATGCTATGCGATGTACCAGTCACTGCATCCAGCACTGCCCACAGGGTTTGCCTCCACTCCTCCTTTGACATCAATTTCTCCCTTCCCAGAGCCAAACCAAACTGTCATTTTCACTGGCCTCCTTCACTATGCCCCCCCCCCCCCCCCCTTCCACACCCCCACACCCTTTTATTTTGCCCATCATCCCTGTAGCTGAGAATGAATGTGATAGTTGAGTATTATTCTGACACATGACCACTAAACCCTCTCCCACATCCCTTCCCCTATTACCAAATATCTGTCAGCCCCAGGAGCGATTTCAATCTATCCTCCCAACCATCACCCATACACAAAAAACAGCGAAAAGAAAAATGAATTTGAATCTAACACATAACCACTAAATTCAATCACCTGACCAAGAGGCCACTTTCATTCAAGCAATGCACATGAACTAAATTTAATCATCTGACCAGGTGGCCACTTTCATTTCAACGATCAACTTTGCAATGCTGACACTTGTCACAACTGCACAAAATCATATTTACTGGTCTCTTTAAAACCATACAGTGGCATGTGCTTCATTTGCTCAGCTCGTATCACTGTGCCAGTTCAGAAAGTTCAAGCATGGTCATGTTAAGCAATAAAGTTCTAAACTACAAAGAACTGTTTAAATACTACACCATGAGATATTTATGAATGAAGCAGAGCGAAACTGCCTTTGCAAGACAAATCTAAAGCGTGCACACACACACACACACACGCACACACACACACAGGGGAGAGAGACAAACGCTGAAAGAAAGAGAGATAAAAGCAAAAAGCATAAAAGAATGATATTAGTAGAGATAACTTCTTATTCTCAAAATTTATGAGAGATAAAAGCAAAAAGCATAAAAGAATAATAATACTAGAAGAGAGGATACCGCTTAGTTATTCTCTCAAAATTTACATGCAAGAGATGACAGACAAAAACACTTGGGCAGAGGGGCAGAACCCAGTGTGGAAGGATAAGATGATGTCTTGAATATATGTTCTCTAGCTGAACATCTCATAAGTTCACCAGAACTACTGCGCCCTCAGAAACACACACAAATAATATTCATCATGTTTCCTTGAAGTTTAAAGATAGTTAAGTATGTACTACTCATAGATTTTCAATCATCCAGTGATCCAAACACAAAGATATTTAACCATATACTCCATTCCCTAAAGCATTTGACCTTTTGTTGGGGAGATCAGGAAGGATCAGGCCTGGAGCATATTCAAATTCTTACATCACTATTATCCAACAGGTTGGTATAGCCTGAAGGCCTCTAGGTTCAGTTTGTGTCAAGCGCTGACAAAGGCTTAAAGGACAACTAAACAACAAACAGCAGACAATGCAGACATGGTCTGAATGCTAGAGTTTCCTGCTGTGCACCTGTGGCACCCACCATCATGTGGGATGTCCCCCCTCCCCCACCCCCACTCATCCCATTCCCTCCAAACATCTGGACATAAAAAACTCCTGGATGAGCAGGTTTCAACAGTCAGGTTGAATTAGTCAATCAGTGCACTTCCACCCTGTACTTGTGCACGATAGTTGTTTCAATGCATCAGTGGTTGCACAGCATATGTCCTTGGGTGTGTGGTGTGCACAGGTGTGGGAGAATCTATAGATGCATCAACCTGTTAGTGCCATTTGCTTACCAGGTGATTTTCCAGAGATCTGTGAATTTGCTTACTTCTTCTAAATCACTTTTATCTTATTTGATTACAAATGTTTTTTCAGTTTTCTTTTTAATTCTGTGGAGGATAAGTTGTCATCCTCTGAACTGCAGTTACACACAGATATGGCCACACAAACATCCTAACATGTGCATATGCAGATGTTTGCGTGCAACTCGTACACCAGCAGGCATTACATACACTATATATATACACACATGGAGACACCTACATGCACAAAATCATGTGCATCCACAAACATACTATATGCATGCACAGGCACACACACATCCACATATGTGGTACACATCATGTGGTGCTGACCAGCTGGCTATTGCTGGTCTGACCAGTACGTTCGGTTAAAGTGATGCACAGATCAACATCAGTGAAGACTCTTTTTTCCTAAATTCATCTGTGCATTTACCTCTTTATTTATTTGTGTGTGTATGTGTGTGTGTGTGTGTGTGTGTGTGTGTGTGAGGTCTTCACATCTAAACAGAAATTGTGTTTGCCAATGGCAGTGTTTGCTTATCCACATCAGCCCATCAAGCTTCAAAAGAAAAAAAAAAAAAGAAGAAAAGGTGGTGGGGTGGCAGGGTGGGAGAGGTGGCAGGGTGAAAGAGTAGGGGGAAATGGAACAGAGGGGGGGGGGGGGGGGGGGGGGGAATGGGGGTGGAATGGAAAAGGGTCATGGATTCTAAAACAAATTTGTGGTCAGGTCACACACACACACACACACACACACACACAGGCTGGCGGGCAAGCACATTGGCGCGCATGCACACATGCATGCGGGCACATGCACGCACGCGCACGCACACACACGCACACACACACATTTTCAAACACACACACACACACAAATTTTTCTCTGTCTCTGTCTCTCTGTCTCTCTCTCTCACACACACACACACACTCAAACCCACCTACCCACCCACACGCACAAATGATTGCACGCACTCATACTACTTTCATCATACACTCTGTCACTACAAACCGTCTGAAATCACTTTATGTGGGAAGACGTTAAACGGAAGACCACCACACACACACACCACACACACACACACACACACACACACGTGCACACATGCAAACACACACACACACACACACACACACACACACACACACAAATAGCATTACCACACAGATTTCCTTTCAATGGGATAATCTTAAAGTTAAAAAAAAAAAACAGAAAAAAAAAGCTTCATATTTGTATTGCTTGCCTTTCTATCCCCTTGTCCTGTGGTCCTGTGGGATACTCACAGTAATCTGCAGCAAGCAGTGGTTGAAGGACACCTGATACAAGTGTTACAAAGTGTTAAATGTTTTTTAACCTATGAAGAACTGGGTCTCTTGCACACATACACACACACACAAACTTGCATGCATGCACCTGCCTCATCCCCTCTGAAACCATACATTTTTCAACATGCAGACAATACTCTTGTCCATCCCTTACACACAAGTCTCTCTCTCTCTCTCTGCCTCTTCCTCTCTCACAGTCACACACACACACACACACACACATAATGCATGTGCACACGCGCGCGCACACACACACACACACACACACACACACACACACACACACACTCTTTAATTTTAAACCAAAACAAAACACTTTATACAGGTCTGACACCAACTTCTGAGGTTTGCTAACTACCATTACATGGCCATGAAGCTGTCTAATTTCAGTGATCCCCACTGGTAGCTGTTAGTGTGTGACAGATACACTGTCATTCTAACCACCATCTGAGATGACTCCATTCAAGAAAAAATGTCTTGGTATGTGGAACTAATGTAAGAAGTGAGGTAAAAGAAAAGAAAAAAGCAAACTGGACTGTGCTAAAATCTAAAACAATCTTTGCTCTCTCCCTCCCTCTCTCTCTCTCTCTCTCTCTCTCTCTCTCTCACACACACACACACACACACACACACACACACACATCATCCACCACTACCATCACAACTGCCACCCAACGAAAAAGATATATATATAGCCACAGAATATTATGTTCCTAGCTCTGAATTATTTATGTCATGAAAGGTCATTTGCTTTCCGGTCTCACACTGATAAAGGGTGTCCATTCTTTTTCCAACCAAATAATACTGTTACCAGACTTGCTAGGAATATCAGGATTGTTGCGCATAAATTCTGCACAGACAATGACAGCCATGAGCAAAAATGATCATAGCAGTACTGATACTGGTAATGTTACTCTTCAAAAGACATTAACCTGGAGACCAATGTACTCAATAAATCAAGAGAACTGTTCATACACACAGACAGACACAAACGCACACACAAGCACACATGCATGTGCTTTCACATACTCATACAGTTGCATACAGACACACACATGTATACAGTTGCACACACACACACACACACGCACACACACACTCGCATGCACACACACATTAACCTGTGGATCACTGAATACAATAAATCATAAGAACTAAGAGCATGTGCGCGCATACACACACAAACACACACACACACACACACACACACACACACACACTCACACCTGCCTCATACACATACATGTACACAGTTGCATGCACACACACACATACACACACACACATGTGCATGTACACATGTATGCACACACCCTTGCCCGGTACACAAACATCATCCCAGTAGCTACACACATGTATATTATGACATGTACAAACACCTCCTCTCGCAACCACCATTTAGAAGTCATGTATCAAAATCAAGAACACAAGTTTGTCAGGTCTGTTCAAAAGAAAGTCCGGTTTTGCTGAGGAGTGGCTGAAAATGAATACAGTCCTGAAACATTAATTCCTCCACATCCCCAGTTCCTTCTTAGATTACAAAACGCCAAAATTAACATCTCACAGTGAAGTGCAAGCTATTTGCATGCTTGGTTTTACCCATTCTAAACCAGCCAGATACGGGAGGGGGGGGGGGGGGGGGGGGGGGGGGGGGGGGGCGGGGGGGGGGGGGGGGCTTACTTTCTTTGCTACAATGTACCATGTATGGTGATACAAATGCAGGGAGCACTGTGCTTCACTTTACTGCAGTGTGGGATGGTTTATCATCATGCAATGTGAGGATGGGTTGGTGTGGGCGGTGTTGTGCAGTATGGATCTGGGCTAGATTGATTAAAGAAGTGTAAGTGTAGTGTGTGTGTGTGTGTGTGTGTGTGTGTGTGTGTGTGTGTGTGTGTGAATAGTATACTTTCCTGACCTATATATAAAGCAGGTCTACCAACTGGTCAAAAACCTGAAGATTGTTTTTTTTGTAAACTACTTTCTTTTCATGAACTTGTCTTTGTTTTTGCAAAGATTCTGGCATCTTTAGGAGTCTGAAATACGTTCTGAAATAGTGTACACTTTCCAGTCACTGATAAACATTTTTTTTCACACACAGATTTTGTTAGAAATCGAATCTTTAAATTGTTAACTACAACAAAAGTTGAAAAAGTCATTGTAGAACATTCTAGTTTCACTTCTAAGAAGAAGTGGTTTAGTATCAAAATGTATGTCTTTTTATTTTTTTCTGTAATTGTGAACTCCTTAAAAAAAACGAAAAATAGAATAATAAACCAAGTTTTGGGATTGTGAATACATTTGATGTGTGTGTGTGTGTGTGTGTGTGTGTGTGTGTGTGTGTGTGTGTGTGTGTGTGTGTGTGTGTGTGTGTGTGAGAGAGAGAGAGAGAGAGAGAGAGAGAGAGAGAGAGAGAGAGAGAGAGATGTGTGTTGTGTGAACATGAGTGTGCAAACACTTGTCTTTTCCATTCCTCATTCTTTGTTTCCTACTGAGTACTTCTATAAGATTAATTTCTCATATTATGACCTCCTTAACAATGCATTTGAGAGTTATAAACCAAGTTTTGGGATTGTGAATGCACCTGATGCCGTGTGTGTGTGCATGTGAGTGTGTATACATGTGCATTTGTTGTGTGTGCACATGAGCTGTGGTGTGTGCATGTGAGTGTGTGCATATGTGTGTGTGTGTGCGTGCGTGTGTGCGTGCTTGCGTGCGTGCATGCGTGTGCATGTGTGTAAGTAACACTACTGTCTTTTCCTTTCTTCTCCTCGTTCTTGATATCTGTGGGGCATCTCCATAAAATGAATTTCTCATACAAAGTAGTGCAGACACAAATCTACACCGAGCTCTACAAAACAGTCATTTCTTTGAGATGGATTAATCAATACATGCACACAATTTTCACGGACTGTTTATTAAGGTTCTGGATAAACAAAAGACTTGTCATGGTTAGCTCAAACCAGTCTCCTGTTTCTATAAATAAGACTGACTTATGAGGAACTACAAAAAAAAGTCGATTCACTGGAGGTGTTAACAAGGTTTTTACATGCATTTTAGGATCTGTTCCCTTACTGTTTATTTACAAGCATGTGAGCAGATAGGCAGCACATAAACATCACTGGTTTAAACAAAGAGGCAGACATCCTCTTTGAAAAGGGAAAAACAAACTATGTTTTTTTTTTTTAAAATCTGGAAAATGTTTCAGTCTCCCTCAGCTGCTATGATCTTATGCAACAAACAATGTATCTCCTCAGCATGAGCCTCATTCTCACCTATTAGCATTAAAATGTCCACATCTGTGCCTTGTGACCAAAATGTATCACCTCAGCATGAGCCTCATCCTCACCTATTAACATTAAGTATGTCCAAGTCTGTGCCTTTGACCAAAATGTATCTCCTCAGCATGAGCCTCATCCTCACCTATTAACATTAAGTATGTCCAAGTCTGTGCCTTTGACCAAAATGTATCTCCTCAGCATGAGCCTCATCCTCACCTATTAGCATTAAAATGCCCAAGTCTATGTCTCTTTATGGCTTGTTCTCTCAAGCCTTTGACAGTTCATATGGGGCCTCAGCATTAGCAAGTCCATGAGCATAATTGTTGGGACTGATGTGGTGACCTTCTCCAGAGGGCTCACTTCTTCACACTGGCTCCACAACAAGGCAATATCTGTCAACACGAGAGGAATAAGCAGGTGGTGTCCTGTGTATGTTCTATCAGGCCTGGGACCATTGAATACCACTGAAATGACTCAGCAGCAGTGCAGTGTCTCCCTGCAGCAGTTGCTGTAAGACAACTTATCCACATATCACAGCCCAGAGACTGGTTGTCAACACAGCCAGTCTACGTGGCATGGGGTAATGCCACTAAGTAGCAGGAAGGTAGGACCACCTTCCCCCCTCCCCCAAGGCAACAACATTCGAGCACTAAAATTTGCAATTTTCAAAGCCTTCAAACGGCATTTTTAAAAAATCTAAGATGGTCAAGAATCTCTAAGCCTTTAAACAAAACTTGAAATTAATTGTTATCAATTCTTATGACAAAAAAAAGCAAAAGAAAAAATTGAACAGTGTTCATGCGTACAAAAAAAGTGTATAGTGTCATTTTGCCATTGATCATGAAAGCAATGATTAAGACTGAACCAGTCCAAGAATGGCTTGCACTAGTTGCAGTTGCACTCAAAATGTGTCTATGATACAACTAGGGAACAATGGCTGAAAACAAAAAAAAAAAGTAAGTGCAGGTCCATCATGCATTGAAAGGACTCTGGTTAGGTTCAAGGACAGCTTCTTTCTGTCTACCATCTAACTGAGCAACACAAACTGCATGCTTATGTTTGATAACGGATAGCACTTTGCTCTACTGGGGTTTCTCATGGCTATATATAAAAAAAAAGTTCTGTTTCTGCTGGGAAAAACTTAAGTTTCCTTGCAGGTTTTCTGCTGTTTTTCTGTCTCCTCTTCCTCCTCCTTCTTCTTCTTTTGAGGGGGGGGGGGTGGGCGGTGAGTGAGTGAGTGAGTGAGTGAGGGAGCCTGTGGGGAGCATGTGGGGGAGTGAGTGAGTGAGTGCATGCATGCATGCATGCATGAATATGTGCGCATATGTGCATGTGTGTGTGTGTGCAAGTGTGTGTGTGCCTGCATGCATGCATGCATGCATGCATGTGTATATGTGCATATGTGTATGTTTAAGTGTGAATACATGTGTGTATTTAAGAAGACATGACCTCTGTTTTGTGCACTTCCAGAAAGACGTATTTCTGTCAAAAAGAGAAAGGAGTTGCACCTATGATACTATAATGGCTGACGGTAATATGCATGAAAAAGGTCAAGTACTGTGCAATGCACTCTACTCACATACCCTGGGTCACAGTGACTTCTAGAGGACTGTTCCCTCTCAGCAGGCTGTTTAGGCCTATATAGGTGAAATGGCAAGATGCCAGGACCTTGTATAGTAACCTTTGGACAGGAACCATCCTTTTCTGATCAAGTGTGAAGAGGAATGCCAGTCTCACACATGGCTGGAGAAAAAACAGCTTTGGTGGCCTCCAGGGTGCTTGGTTGTAATGGTAACTTAGCCTGTTTGACCTTGCAGGAAGTGAGGGGTATGTAGACGGTCTAAGAGCTTGTACTGTCACTATCCTGATCCACTAAACCAGGCCCAAGTGATAGCTGTTCTTCTAGATTAGATGTAATTCTGGAAATGAATTTCAGAGGCCTTGAAAATGTCTAGCCCCATGGTGCTTAAGTTCAGAATAAGAAAAAAAAAAAATCTTTTTTTTTTTCACATACACATACTGTAACTTACACATACTGTAACATACACATACTGTAACTTACAAACACAACAATGTATGTGATGCAGTGAAATTGAAAATCTTTCTGTAGTATGCCTGCATGCAAGTGTGTGTGTACTCTGTGTGTGTGAGTGTGTATGTGCGTGTGCGCGCGCCTGCGTGCGTGTGTGCATGCATGCTTTGTGATGTTCATGCATGTGTGTGTGTGTTTGAGTGTGTGTTGTGCTTGTGCGCGTGTTTCTGTATGTATGTGCGCATGTATACGTGTCTGTGCAAAAATAAGTTCATATGCGATGAAAGCTCCTGACGATGCATATTTTGAGCATCATTTAGCACTGAAATCCGATGGTCACCCAGAGATCTCAATACCTGTGAGTGTTTATGATGCAGACATACTGACAAAGGCGAAAGGCGTTTCAATTTTTCACAAAATTGATGTGGACAATGTGCAAATGTAATACATAGCAGACAACACTGATGTCCAATAGTAAGTGTAACTTCCCCTAACAGGTACCATTTTGGACAAAATCCTGCAAAACCTCTTGGAAGCCTGCTAAATCCAAGCAAATGTGTGTTGTATGCAGCCTTGTGTGAGAGGAGAAATGAAGGGGAGAGGGATTCCTCCATAATAATATATATGTATGAAACATAATGAGAAAGATACATAGTCCTGAGTTTTATAATCAAATTCTGTAGTAACATGTGCAGAGGGGGGTATATATGATAAGGATGAAAAAGTCAGTTTTCTATAGATTTTTCAATGATGTGTGTGTATACATGTGTGTGTGGGGGGGGTGGGGGGGGGGGGGGGGGGGGGAGGGCAGGATTATGAAGGAAATGATAGGGTGGGGTGGGAAGTGTGGTTCAAATGACAAAAAAAGTATCAACATATATGAATACCAGTGCATGACGGTCTTCTAAAAAAGTATCAGTGCATGATGCTGTTCTAAAAAAGATCAACATATACCATTACCAGTGCATGATGTTGTTCTAAAAAGTATCAACACCTTGCACTGCATGATGTTGTTCTAAAAAGTATCAACATATATACCATTACCAGTGCATGACGGTGTTCTAAAAAAGTATCAGTGCATGATGTTGTTCTAAAAAAGATCAACCATTACCAGTGCATGATGTTGTTCTAAAAAGTATCAACACCTTGCACTGCATGATGTTGTTCTAAAAATATCAACATATATACCATTACCAGTGCATGACGGTGTTCTAAAAAGTATATATCAGTGCATGATGTTGTTCTAAAAAAGATCAACATATATATACCATTACCAGAGCATGATGTTCTAAAAAGTATCAGCACTGCATGATGTTGTTCTAAAAAGTATCAACATATACCAGTGATGCTGTTCTAAAAAGTATTGACATATATACCATCAACATATATATAGCAGTGCATTATGTTCTAAAAAGTATCAACATATATACCACTGCATGATGTTCTAAAAAGGTTCTACAATTCCTCATCCCACGTATATGACGATATATCTGAATCAACCAGAGTGAACCCCTGGGATTCCCTAACATGCTCTTAGAAGTCCTAGCCATCTCAGGACCCTTGTGCCCTTGACCTAACTCTTCAAAACTTAGAAGTACACCTTTCTCTACAAACCTACCGTATAAACCCCTGAACTGGATTATTCATGGATTTAGCTCCTATGCCTGTCCTTCGGGGTTGTAAAGAAGTAAACCAAGAAGACCTCATATGTTCAAATGTTATGTGCCAGCAACACTCAAATATCAGAATCTATGTGCTCAAACTAGGCAAGACATTAGTGCTAAAGGTAGAGAGGGGAGAGAGCAGGAGGGAAGGAGGGGAGAGAGAGAGAGAGGGAGAGAGGGAGAGGGAGAGGGAGGGAGAGAGAGAGAGAGAGAGAGAGAGAGAGAGAGAGAGAGAGAGAGAGAATGAGATAACCATGTACATAAACTAGGCAAGGCATCAGTGCAGGGGATGGGGGGGGGGGGGGGGGGGGGACACAGAGAGAGTGAGAAGACTGCAGAGATATATAAAAAACAACAGAATTATGCAATATGTCTACACATCATGTCCCAGCAATAAAGACAGATGGCCACAGGATTTTGGAAAGAGTGGGTTAATATCAGATTAAACACAGATAATTTCACCGTTTGTTTACTCAAATGAGCAATACATCTATGATAAAACAAACTGTTAAAAATAAGTTACTTGCAGACAGACTGATGGAATGCATCATCAGGGTGTAACTGGACAATGATCATTTTTGACCTTAATACTAAAGCAACACCTTTTGTTCTACTGTTCTGTTTCTTTGGTCTTTGGTTCCCACTGTCATGATTCTCCCTGCACCCCTGTCCCCTTTGCCTAGCCCCTAGTTATCACATTTCCTGTCAACATTCTACAGGTGTAAACAAATACCAAGCACCCTGGAAAGCCTGAAATGTACTGCTGTTGGTAGTGCTGCCAGCCCAGTCAACAGGCCCCTGTTAGGAAAAAAATGTCTTGTAACTCTCTCACACACACACACACACACACACACACACACACACACACACACACACACACATACATACACCAACATAATAAAAACTTGGCTGTCTAAAGACACCAGCCAGCCATTCCACCCAGTTAACATTCATGTGCTGCAGATCTCAACAAATGATACCATGTACATAACACACCCTCTCCCTCCCACCAATTCATATACATACCCCAGACAAAACTTGGCTGTGTAACACCACACAAACGAAAAAAAAAAAAAAAAAAGTGATATAGTGATATTTTTCTATCTGAAGAAAGCTGAAATGAGCAGAATACATATGTGTAAAAAAACAATAAATAGGAAAACTGTTGCTTGAATGAACCTCAGATAGACTGTTCACCCAACTAGTCATGACACTGCCCTGTGGACAATCATTCCAAGTGAATGTCTCATCTTTTTTGAAAGGCTTCTTACCATGTCTAAACTTTCACAGCTCCTCACATGAAGCGAAATGGGCAAGGCCCAAGTGGGGCCCTTATATAACCATAAATACAACCACCCAGACCTTCACTTTCCTTCCCCACCTCGCATGGACTCTCTTCAGACAAAACAAAGGGCAGGTCAACCATAAAAGTATTTCTTGGACTGTTCCAAAAAAGTTTCCAATCTATCAGATAGACGCCCTTCCTTTTCTCCTAATCATTCATTGTTACAAGTACGAGTGCCTGCATATAACATGTGTGTGTGTGTGTGTGTGTGTGTGTGTGTGTGTGTGTGCGCGCGCGTGTGTGCTGTGTGTGATATGGTCATCTAGCTTTATGATATGTCATTTACAAGTAATCATGCGTTTTCAGAATTTCCAGCCAACAATTTTTTCTTCTTTTTATTCTTTTTTTTTTTCTTTTCTTTTTTTTTTTTTTTTTTTTTTTTTTGGGGGGGGGGAGGGGGTCTTTTTGTTGTTACTTCCTTCAATGATGACTGCTTCTGAAAAACAACAGCAAAAAAAAATGAATTGCCTATAAATTTTCACTTTACATTCATGCTGGAAGAGTGAAGGGCTGTTTTTCCTTTTGTGCTTTTTCACATTATACTCTAACCAAGTTTACAAAACAAAATTTTGATCATGCAGCTAATATTTTGTATTGTTTGGCTGGTGAAAACACTAGGTGCACAACTGACAGTCTGACCTGGCCAGTAATTTTTTTCTTTTTCTTTTTTTTGAAACTGGCCAAAGAACACTGATATCGTAAATCCTGGCTTTCATGCCAAGTATGATTATATTTTAAAAAACACATCGGCATTTCATTTCATTCAATTACAACCTGTCTTTCTGTCATAATGCACCTCATTCTCCTGCCGTTTTTCAAGCATACTTCATCTCTCAGTAAGTGTGTGTGAGTGTGTGTGTGTGTGTGTGTGTGTGTGTGTGTGTGTGTGTGAGTGTGTGTGTGTGTGTGTGTGTGTGTGTGTGTGTGTGTGTGTGTGTGTGTGTGTGTGTGTGTGTTTTTGTATCTGTGTGATACATGTGTTCTGTGTGTGTGTGTGTGTGTGTGTGTGTGTGTGTGTGTGTGGTATGTGTGTGCATGTGTGTTTGTATCTGTGTGATACATGTGCTCTGTGTGTGTGCATGTGTGTGTGTGTGTGTGTGTGTGTGTGTGTGTGTGTGTGTGTGTGTGTGTGTGTGTGTGTGTGTGACTTTCAAGGCCAAGCCTATGATCATCTTATATAGATCTGCATTTCATTTCATCCAATTGCAACCTGTATTTCTGAGCAATCTGTTATAATGCTTCATTCTCCTGCCGTTCTTCAAGCATACTTCATCTGTCAATAAAGTGTGTGTGTGTGTGTGTGTGTGTGTGTGTGTGTGTGTGTGTGTGTGTGTGTGTGTGTGACACATGTCTGATATATGTGGTGTGTGTGTGTGTGTGTGTGTGTGTGTGTGTGTGTGTGTGTGTGTGTGTGTGTGCGCGTTTATTCTGTGTTCATGTGTTCAGTATGTGAAGTGTTTGTGTGACTATAAAGGGTTCAAGTTATCAGCATGGGAAGAACTATCAATGCACCTAGGCATAAGTGTGAAGAGAGGAGAGGTGTGGGGAGAAAGAGAAAAGAAAGAAGAGAAAGGAACTAATGGGAGAGCTTAGGTTGCTATCCAGTGTAGAACACAATTTGTCTGGGAATGGATATGATAAAGCGTGTTTTCAACAGATTATAGTGATATTGTAAATTGCTTTAAGGTTTTGAAAGTACTGAAGAAATATCCCACCTTCCTTGTTATTATCATTTATCATTATCATTTACTATCATTATTATTATTATTTACACCATTATCATCCTCATCATCAATATATTATGAAGAAATATCCCACCTTGCTTGTTACTATCATTTATCATTATTATCATTTACTATCATTATTATTATTATTTATACCATTATCATCCTCATCATCAATATATTAATATGGCAAAAATGAAAATCCAGGTCTCATGTCCTCTATGCATCCATAAACGATATTCTTTCTGTAGAACACGAATGAATTGCTCTATGAAACGTCATTAAATTGGAAATCTGCCCAGGATGACAGAGGAAGTAAGGATCTTCACATTCCCTATTTATACTAAGCACAGGATGTGAAATCAGAAATGATATTAAAATGTTAAATAATGATACTGCACGCTGAATTCCATTCCACCTTTTGGAGAAGAGTTTGGCAACATGTGACACTGGGAAGGATCACACAAAAGTAAAACATGCACACTGACATCATGGCTAAACATCATCCCTGAAGTTGGAATGTGGCTACGTTACTGCTGGGATGGAAAGTGATTGTATGCCGAAGTCTCGTCAATGGTGTACTACGAAGTTCCATCCAAAGATCAGAAAGTGAGAGCGGGAGAGATAAAGACTCGGTCACACTCGCTGTAGCCGACTACCATTTAAATTAAAAGTAGGCCCAAGTCACACATCGATCACTCATTCAAAAACAACTTTGCAATTGTTCTTTACACAATCTTCTCTCGAGCAGTTATTTTATCTACCGTCTTCTTCGAACAGTTCAATGCGATTTTCTTTTAACACTAAAATAATCTTCAATCGAATCTGCATGTGTGTGGCTTGCCTACCTCTTCTCTTGTGTTTGTGTTCGGGGCGTACTTGCATCCGTCCGGGACACGAAGGCTCCCACAGACTTGATCGCATGTAGCTTTCTTCCTCCCGTAAGTAAGTTGCCACTGAAGCACACAGCAAGTCACCAACGCAACCCGACACAAACCTCTGATCACCATCATGGCGCACCGACTCGACTCAAATGGCCCGAACAAAACTCCGAGTCTGTTTGGGACTCTGTTTCAGCTGCAACACAGTCGACCTCACTGATTTTTTGTGAACACAAAACTCGGCCGGGAACTGACTCCACCACAATGCTGACTGGACATCCGAATAGCAGTCTTCTGATTCCAACCACGCGGTTTTCTGTTTTCTTAACGAGGCCCAGCTCGTACACAACGGGTTTCTTCCCCCCCTTCAGTGTTCACTTCCTGTCGTCTGCTGGGGACACAGTGACGTCACGGCCCGTCTCGGCAGGTGAGGACAAGTTTGCCCGAAGAAGCGAAACTCGACTATAGACCTTCCCACACAGGCATTTACTGTTTGTGACTGGATCCACTCGCAGTGCTGAAGTAATCTAAACGCCTACAACACGCATATTGCGTTGCAGCACACCGCATTTCAGGCCCTGTCAACTAGCAACTGATGTATACATGTGCCGTTGAGAAAACCGCTGGCACAGGACATTTGATCGGGTACACGTCCGTGTCCTACCACGGTGTGGGCCTGTCGCAGGCACTCTCGCAGTCGCAGGGCAGTTACTGAAAATGTAAAGATCACGTAACCAGACATATTACTCTATACTTAATTGGAAAAAAAAAAAATGGGGGAGCTGAAAAGGGCAAACGGATACGAAGTTTGATTAAACAATCCAGTTTCTAACTTAAGCTTCTGTTCGTTCAAAATCCACATGAACTTCCATACAAACATGAGAAATGTCCTCGGGACGGAAGATCAAAGAGGAAATCTTTCGAATTATGTTCAGCCATTATTTTGTTCCATACGCCACCATAGGACGTCATTTAATCGTCAACAGCCGGAACCCCTAGTATACCTTCTCTCTAGGCTTTGACTCGGGCGTTCTGAAAATGAGCGTGTGATATGGTTGACCATTTGCGCGTGCTCTTTCTCGGCTATTATTAATCCTCGCCAAAATACAAAGACACGGAACGAAGAAGTGCGAAGTAACGCACATTCATGCACAATACAAAATAATAATAGTGAAAAATAAAGTACATTTTGGTCAAATATGCCCTCTTTAGACGTTACATACGATTAATACAAATGCACTGAACAGTATTACCCTGATCGCAGTCAGCGGGAAAATGACTCGACGAAAAGTGAAGGGAAAGTCAGCAGAGTTCACAAACAGTTGGCAGGAAGGACAGAGACAGAGCGGAAAGTAGGAAAGGGAAGGCTAAGATGAGAGCAATTCACCATTCCACAGTACAGACGGCAGGCGTTCCTTCCCCGTACCATCAGGGACTGGAACGAGCTACCCCAGGACGTCGCAGAGGCCAAGACCATCGACACCTTCGTGTCAAGCCCCCCCCCCCCCCCCCCCCCCCCCGTCTCCATTAAAAGCCACGCAAGTTTTTGTTGTTGTTGTTTTTGCTGCGAGTTCGAACCCCCTGCATAAGTGACAGAATAATCATCTACTTGATTGTGGTCGCTGCCAAGGAAGAAGAAGAGCTGGAACAGTGGAAGAGAGAAGGAGAGGGAAGGAGAAAGAATGTGTGTGTGTGTGGGGGGGGGGGGGGGGGGGGGGGGAATGGGAAGATGAGCAGGAAGAACAAGGGAGGCCGTGGGTATTGGGGTGAGGAAAGGAGGAAGGGTAGCCTGAAATTACACGTCGAAAAGGTCCATATAAACCAGTCTTGTTACAACAAACAGCAAGCACTGTAGGCCTACAATATGCTTCAACCACACATACTGCACAGTAAACTGCTTAGATGTGGCAGCTTAAAGAAGGAGATGAAAGGGTCAACTGAAGGAACTGAAGGGTGTCGTGGCGTGAGACTGGGACACTAACCCAGCTCATTATCTCCCAAACTAAGATCAGCCTTCTCAGTACCTCCCAAGATAAGATGCATTAGATTAACTAATCATTCCAATTTCTTTATGGTCACGACAAAGACAGCGTTTTTGTCTGTTACGGTAATATGTTGTATTATACATTTTAGCGAGGCCGCCATCAGTCACATGTTTATTCTGCAAGTCTCACTGCCAGGGCTTTTATATAAGAATCCTCTTGTTGTCCTGGCAAATGTGCTTTGTGTTCAAAGTTTATGTTATGTTCATGGAAATAAAACTGTTTAAACCAAAGGCAGCGTTGCAGGTCGACCATGTCAACAATTGGTAATAGGGCATTAATAACACCAGGTGTTGTAAAATGTTCACTTGCAGGTACATAGAACAATGAACTACAAATGCATATGATAAATATGGCATTAAACATCGTTGAAGATATAGCAAGCTTCACTGGCGTGCCCACATAATTTTAAAAAATTCAAACACATTGAAAAAAAATGTGAAATTGCTGTGCTACAAGTGTGTAAGGGCAGCGCAGGATAAAAGCAATCGATATGAATAAGCTTACACCATAAATATGAGAAATGTCTAGTTATGCTAGGGGTTGTAACAACATTCCACACTAACTCCGACAGTCAGGTTCCCGTCTTCAAAATGGACGACGATAGTTCCTCTATACTGCTAGTGGAGTGTTTGATATTCATTATATATTTCCCCGATTTGTCCTATTCATTTTCTTTCCCCCACCTACTGAGATAATCGATTTAATGTAGATCTTATGTTGGGAAATACTGTGCAGGTTTAGCGCCTCACTCTCCTATTCATGTATTTATTCATTATGAACTATATCATTCTTAGTGGGGTTTTTTAATTCACATTTTTAAAAAACAAGTCTCTCCCCCCTCCCTCTCATCTCTTCCCACTCCTTTATGTATTTGTGCACCTATGCCTTTTGGTGTACATGCATTCCTTCATTGATAGCCTATATCTATTCCTTCATTCATTGACAGCCTATATCTATTCCTTCATTCATTGACAGCCTATATCTATTCCTTCATTCATTGACAGCCTATATCTATTCCTTCATTGACAGCCTATATCTATTCCTTCATTCATTGACAGCCTATATCTATTCCTTCATTCATTGACAGCCTATATCTATTCCTTCATTCATTGACAGCCTATATCTATTCCTTCATTCATTGACAGCCTATATCTATTCCTTCATTGACAGCCTATATCTATTCTTTCATTCATTGACAGCCTATATCTATTCCTTCATTCATTGACAGCCTATATCTATTCCTTCGTTCATTGACAGCCTATATCTATTCCTTCATTGACAGCCTATATCTATTCCTTCATTGACAGCCTATATCTATTTCCTTCGTTCATTGACAGCCTATATCTTTCCTTCATTGACAGCCTATATCTATTTCCTTCGTTCATTGACAGCCTATATCTATTCCTTCATTGACAGCCTATATCTATTCCTCATTCATTGACAGCCTATATGTATTCCTTCATTCATTGACAGCCTATATCTATTCCTTCATTGACAGCCTATATCTATTCCTTCATTGATAGCCTATATCTATTCCTTCATTCATTGACAGCCTATATCTATTCCTTCATACATTGACAGCCTATATCTATTCCTTCATTCATTGACAGCCTATCTATTCCCTCATTCATTGACAGCCTATATCTATTCCTTCATTGACAGCCTATATCTATTCCTTCATTCATTGACAGACTATATCTATTCCTTCATTGACAGCCTATATATATTCCTTCATTCATTGACAGCCTATATCTATTCCTTCATTCATTGACAGCCTATATCTATTCCTTCATTGACAGCCTATATCTATTCCTTCATTCATTGACAGCCTATATCTATTCCTTCATTGACAGCCTATATCTATTCCTTCATTCATTGACAGCCTATATCTATTCCTTCATTCATTGACAGCCTATATCTATTCCTTCATTCATTGACAGCCTATATCTATTCCCTCATTCATTGACAGCCTATATCTATTCCCTCATTCATTGACAGCCTATATCTATTCCTTCATTCATTGATAGCCTATATCTATTCCTTCATTGACAGCCTATATCTATTCCTTCATTCATGCATCCGTCTCTCCTTCCCACCCCCTCCGCTCTTCACCCTCATCCCGTTATTTCAACTCATTTTTAGTTGTTGTTGTTTTATCAGCGTCAATGGGAGTGTTGTTAGCGCTTTCTAACATGACCACACAGGCCTTTTTTCTCTCGTTTATGATGCATCTGTGTTTACACCCCTTATGATGCGCCGCCATTGCAATTGTAGTACAGCAATGTTAAGTTTTCTTTTCTTTTTTTTTTTCCAGCGTGTTTGTATTGAATTATTCTTTGGCATATCTACGAAGTTTGTTATATGCTCAACGATATTCAATGTCGTATTTATGTATTTCATTATTCTTGGGCATATCTACGAAGTTTGTCATATGCTCAACGACATTCAATGCCGTGTTTATGTATTTCATTATTCTTGGGCATATCTACGAAGTTTGTCATATGCTCAACGATATTCAATGCCAAATTTATCATATGCATATGTATTTCATCGTTCTGTGGACCAGCCTATGAAGATTGTTCTGTACTCAGTACTATTAATTGCCATATTGCCTTATTATTTGCGCTTAACTGTGCACGGTTGGTCTGCAACAGTGCCTCAGGACTTCGTGACCATAAAACTCTGTGCCTATTGAGATGGTCGATCTAATATACTTTAGTTCTGGAGATACTGTGAAGAGTTAGCGCCTCAGTCTCCCATTTATTCGTTTATTGATCCATTCCTTCGTTCATCATCTATTTTCAGTTATTTCATTCTTTGCTCCCTTGTTTCGATTTACTTTGTTTATTCATGTACAGGCCAATATATAGTTTTAATGGTAACTTTTCTAGTCGTCGTTCATAGAGGTGGCCTTACCCCCTACTTCTAAATTCTCTCCCCTTCTGTTTTTGTTTGTTTGTTTTTGTTCCCACTCTCTGCTTAGGTAATTGTATGCATGTGTGCTTCGGTGCATTTTCATGTCTGTTTATACCTTTTTTTTATTCAGTTAGTGTTTGTTTTTTGTTTTGATTTAAGCACTGAGACACTCTCTTGTCAGTTGATCTAAAGTGGCATACATTCTCGCGCCTTTTTTTTCTTCAAAGTCAGTGAGGATGTTGTTAGCGCCTCTTAGCGCGACTGTAAGCTTATATTTCTCTCTCATCACACACCTCGTTATACCGTTGCCTTTCTGTTGCAACGCCATTGCACTAGTGGCACAGGAATTTCCCATTTGTATTCACAAAAGAAATGTGTTTGTTGTAAATTGACTGCCATTACAGTAGTGAACAGGAATTTCCCATTTGTATTCACAAAAGAAATGTTTGTTGTACATTGGCTGCCATTACACTAGTGGCACAGGAATTTCCCATTTGTATTCACAAAAGAAATGTGTTTGTTGTAAATTGACTGCCATTACACTAGTGAACAGGAATTTCCCATTTGTATTCACAAAAGAAATGTGTTTGTTGTACATTGGCTGCCATTACACTAGTGGCACAGGAATTTCCATTTGTATTCACAAAAGAAATGTGTTCGTTGTACATTGACTACCATTACACTAGTGGCACAGGAATTTCCCATTTGTATTCACAAAAGAAATGTGTTTGTTGTACATTGACTGCGTATTTATTCTTTTGTTTCCGTCATCCATCCCTTTTCCGAATAGCGACTCATCTTCCCCTCCATCGCCCCCCCCCCCCCCCCCCCCCCCCCCCCCTTCCAACCTTACCTTACCGCCTGCCTTCTCCTTTACCGTTTTATATAGACAGAAACGATTTCCGTCTCGACTGCCAACCCTTTAAGATAATCTGTATCTTGCTCAAATGGAAGATTATGTATACAGCATCTGAATTAGAAAATAGACTGCTTAAACTTTGTCCTTCACACGTGTCTCTTTCATCGATTAATAGTAATATGGAAGTCTGGTAGCGTATTTCGTACAATTCTGTAAGTTGACTTGCCTCTGGGAACAAGAGCCGCGGCACAGGCCTGTTTTACACACACACACACACGCATCAATAACGTTCTGAAAAGCCAAGAGAACATACAAGTTAGTTAGTTCTTCAATTTAACGTCTGTTCACTTAAAGTGATATTAGACAAGAGAACATACAAATTATGGCATTCATATTTCAATAACTCAAGTTTATATTCGACGGAAAAAAAGAAACCCTTGAACTGGAAAAAAAAACAGGAATAAGAAAGGAAATCTTCTCTCACCAACATCTGACAGAGTTCAACTTACCTCGCTGAATTTTCCAATGAATTTTATGCTCGTAAAACAATTGTCCGTGTTCAACCGTAAAAACACACACCTGTCTCGTAAATCGCTCTGTGTGGATAGTATCTTCGAGTAATTGAAAAAAAAAAAAAAAAAAAATAAATAATGAAAGTTGTTATTCGCTGCCGTTTGGTCTGCACGTTAACTCTGGCTTGGCCGAACTAAAGATTGACGTGTTGGCAGCGTCATTCGTCCAGCTCAGTAAGCTGATTACATCTGTCAAAGATGACAATTTTCTGTCGTCTGCAGAGTCACGAGAGTTCAGAACATTTCCCACGCAGTAAGAATGCAGTCAAACGCGTTTTTCGTGCTTCCTGTGGGCCAGGTTTGCAAAACATTGTGACACCGTTCTCGAAGATCTCGAGCGATGAACGTGCAATTTGGAGTGATATACTGCAAGAGAAAACTTCTTTTCCCTGAAAAAAAAAACAAAAAAACATTGACAGTGGACGTGACTGATTCAGTAAGGAGGATGAATTATGAGCAGTGTTTTGAGAATGGCTGATGTTAGGAATGAAGGCCCTACGTAGGGTAGTGTTTTCAAAGTAACATTAGTGTTCTGAACCTAAGTTCAACATTCTGCAGTAGTGTTTTGAACTAACGTTCAGAAAACTGTCAAACAATTTTGGAGGGGGGAGGGGAGGGAAAGGGGAGGTGATCTTCAATATCCTACACCGGCAGCACCTCACTTAGGTTTTTGTTATTGTTGTTGTTTCCAGTCGTCATCCTCATCCTCCATCCTCCTCTTCTTCTTCTTCTTCTTCTTTATTTCTACTTCATGGCTTTTGTTATGGTCCGGTATAACCCATGTTAAGATCCAGGTGGGTGCCAATCAAACATCGTTTTTCACCCATGTTTTGGCATTTTCTCTCTCCGATCGAACTGTGAAACTTACTCATTGGGCTAAATTGCTTTGGGCGTGGCCAGCAGCACCATTAGTATTATATATATATATATATATATATATATATATATATATATATGTATATGTATGTATGTATACAGAGAGAGAGAGAGAGCAGACTCGCACCAAACTTGAGACAGGCGGAGGATCAGTCAGCAAACTGCACACCGGCATGTTATGTGGTTCGCGCGGCTCTGCGCCATTCTACTTCGTCCTTGCCTCCCATTTCACGGCCCTATTGTTTTCACCGGGCCAGCCGAGGTCAACGCCCTGAATGTAACAGGCATGAGACGTCTGGGGGCTGTTGAAGCCGATACGGATGGTGACACAGCTTACATGATGTTCACGGAAACTCGAGCTGACAAGGATTTGTGAGGAACTAAAAAAAAAAAAACGGTGTTACCCGAAACCCGCGATGGTGTTACCATAAATTCATGGCCCGGACGTTTCGTCGTGTTTTGCTGTGTGTGTGTGTGTGTGTGTGTGTGTGTGTGTGTGTGTGTGCGTGCGTGCGTACGCGCACGTGTGAGTGTGTACATTGCATATCTTAACTTTTTGTGGTGCGGTGTGCATGCATGCTTGCTGGCGCACACGTATGTGTGTGAAAAAGAGAGAGAGAGAGAGAGCATGTGTGTGTAAGCATGAGTGAGAGAGACAGACAGAGAGACAGGCACACAGACAGACAATCAGATATGTGCATGAGCATGCAAGCACAAGTAACAGGGAGAGAGAGAGAGACAGACAGACAGACAGAGAGAAATTGTGTTGCATATTTGTGTATGTCGCGCAAGTTTACACTCCATGCACATGGAAGCCAGGTTGACTGAATGGAATGGATGACTTGGAGAACACAGCTGGCCTTCCAGAACAGGAAAACCATTCAGACATCCCCAGGAAGTGGCGTGAGACTGGACATCGTACTGCACTCGGCTTCATCACAACAAATGATTCTGATTGAACTCACTGCCGTATGAAAACAGAATGGAGCAAGCACACCTCTAAAGACTGAGAGAGTGTACTGGTCTAGCCAGCAGCTTGGGGAAGTGGGCTACTTCTCCTTCTTCTTCTGCGTACGCAGGCCGATACTCCTGCAGACGCTCCCTATATGGACAGGCAAGTATTAATTAATGCCATCTACACTACAAAGGGAGTGTAGTTTTGTGCATGATCATTTTTTATCCCGCCATTGAGGCAGCCATACTCCAGCTTCGGGGAAGAAGTAGGCTACAAAGCCAAGTCCTCACCACAGAGGTTCGAGTATGGCCACCTGCATCACTCATCCACTCCCAATCTGAGAATCACAGGGTAGCACATATTTTTTCTCATGTTTGTGCCAGTGACAACAGTCACCTCTGCTGTACACATGTTTAGAGACATCCCTTGACGTGTGTTCAGACAAAACTGTCCATTTTTTTTTTTTCAAGAGGAAATAGAAAGTATGTCTTCTCGCATACATGAACAGTCAGTCAGATACACACACACACAGACTGTTCAAAATTTTACTCGTTTTTCACACTTCAAATGCAGTAAACAAAGAACAATGGTTGCAGCGAGTCAAATGATAACGTAACGTTGACAACGTAATACAAACAAAAGACAATTACATTATGCAACTTCTGTCTCCACTGTCATTCTACGTGCTGAGATCAAGAGTTATACTGTGGTGAGCTAAGCTGCATCAGGCTGTATTATGTTGCACTAGTGGTGAGCTAAGCTGCATCAGGCTGTATTATGTTGCACTAAGTTATGTTGCCATGCTTCAGATCCTTTTTCAAATTATCATGGGACATGCACTCCCTGGCAGCTTAAAGTGAGGGGACAAAAAGCAACGACAAGAGACAGATCAGTTGTACCTTTGTGTCATGCAACCTTAACCTACCATTAACACTGGTAACAGCTACTACAACAAATTTGTACTGACTGTACTTTTCATCTTATGAACGCTCTGTGTATACAGACTATGAAAGTGTGTGTGTGTGTGTGTGTGTGTGTGTGTTAGACTATATTAGCTACATGCAGCATGCATATGAAAGTGTATTTATCAGAATGAGAGATATTAGTATATATGCCTGAAGAGAGAGAGAGAGAGAGTCCCTAATATAGGAGTGAAGAATTATTATCATCATGTATCCTTTAAAAAAAAAAAAAAAAGTAAATTCTGATAAATTTTATTCAAGCTGTTTGACAGCACAGTGTAATAATAATCTAGCATGCTGGGAGCCAACATTTGTCCTAGAGCAAAGGGACGCTACCCTATTTCCCTCAGGTCCTGAAGACAAGTCTTGTCAAATTTTTCGATTACATATGAATCGAAAGCTGACTTTTCACATCTTGGAATGAACTGTGGAAACTTGAACAGGCAGGGTTTGTCAATGTTTCATTGTGTCCTGGATGAGTTTTTTTTAATGTTTCAATGTTTTTTGTGGTGTTTTTTTAATGTTTTTTTTGATTGAAAGTGGTGAGTTTTTTCATGTTTCATTGTGTTGTGGTGAGTTTTTAAATGTCTCATTGTGTTGTGGTGAGTTTTTTAATGT
>JADBJO010002594.1:82500-117500 GCA_016801955.1 Conus betulinus | reverse complement strand
CTCTCTCACTCTCATTGATTTTCTTTATCATGCACACATTTTACACACACGTTCACCCATACCTTACTTCTAGTAGCTAGCATATGTCCTGTACATAAAGCAAAAAATGAATACATTCACTGACCTGCATCAAGATTAAATGATACAGGAATACCAGAAATTACACCAAAACTATTGTCTTAACAGTGCTAGGGAAAATTTTGTAAACTTTATGATACAAACTTTCCAAATGACAACACTTGAATAAAATTTACAACGGAACTAACACAAACCCTGTAAATTCTGTCAAGACCAGAGATGGTGGTCTTCTTTCAAGAACATCAAGAAACATCAGCCCTGTGCCTTAGTGTGCATTTCTAAGAGTCAGCAGTATTTCAACATTCAGCAGCATTTATGGCATTCAGTTCTTACTGCTTATGAAATAGTCTCCACTGAGGCTCTGTGCAAGAGCTTGTATTGAATATCTATTTTTAACAGGGCTCAAATAATGTCTCACAAAATGATGTAAAACTGTAAAAACAAATCCTGCTTGCAAAAAAAAACAACAAACAACCATGTACAACAGTTAAAAGAAAAAAAAAAGTATAATCCATGTCATACTGAGGCCCAACCCAGATCATGAGCTATGACCAGTCAGGTGAACTGAACCAGTTTGGGCAAACATTTGCTTCTGTTTCTACATATCTCGCTTGAGAGATGAACTCTAAAAATCTGCCTTTGAAGACAGCTCACAGCTCGCCTCTTTATTTCTCCATTTCCAAACACTAATTTGTGTGCGAATTTCCAACTCAAAATCAGCTTTTCAATGGCCAGTTTCTTTGTTGTCCAAACAGCTTTTAAATAATACATGACGGCTTTTTCAGCAAACTCTGAAATTTAATGCAACTTACGAAGTGACAAAGAAATCATTACATCATTTCATATGTAGTCATAGTATACACACCTATTTTATAAAAACATCCAGCTGTTTTCTGAACTGCCAGACAAAATGACAGAATGGGTGACCGAGCAGCCCAGGCCTATTGGCCAGATCTTGCCATAGGTTACTGAGTGGCTCAGGCCTACTGGACAGACCTTGCCATGGGTAACTGAGCGACTCAGGCCTATTGGCCAGACCTTGCCATGGGTGACTGAGCGGCTCAGGCCTATTGGCCAGACCTTGCCATGAGTGACTGAACGGCTCAGGCCTATTGGCCAGACCTTGCCATGGGTAACTGAGCAGCTCAGGCCTATGGGCCACACCTTGCCATGGGTGACTGAACGGCTCAGGCCTATTGGCCAGACCTTGCCATGGGTGACTGAACGGCTCAGGCCTATTGGCCAGACCCTTGCCATGGGTGACTGAGCGGCTCAGGCCTATTGGCCACACCTTGCCATGGGTGACCGAACGGCTCAGGCCTATTGGCCAGACCTTGCCATGGGTGACTGAACGCTCAGGCCTATTGGCAGACCTTGCCATGGGTGACTGAGCGACTCAGGCCTACTGGCCACACCTTGCCATGGGTGACCGAGCGACTCAGGCCTACTGGCCAGACCTTGCCATGGGTGACCGAACGGCTCAGCCTATTGGCCAGACCTTGCCATGGGTGACTGAACGGCTCAGGCCTACTGGCCACACCTTGCCATGGGTGACTGAGCGGCTCAGGCCTACTGGCCACACCTTGCCATGGGTGACAGAGCGGCTCAGGCCTACTGGCCAGACCTTGCCATGGGTGACTGAGCGGCTCAGGCCTACTGGACAGACCTTGCCATGGGTGACTGAGCGGATCAGGCTATGGCCAGACCTTGCCATGGGTGACCGAGCGCGACTCAGGCCTATTGGCCACACCTTGCCATGGGTGACCGAGCGCGACTCAGGCCTATTGGCCAGACCTTGCCATGGGTGACCGAGCGACTCAGGCCTATTGGCCAGACCTTGCCATGGGTGACCGAGCGGCTCAGGCCTATTGGCCAGACCTTGCCATGGGTGACCGACCGAGCGACTCAGGCCTACTGGCCAGACCTTGCCATGGGTGACCGAGCGACTCAGGCCTATTGGCCAGACCTTGCCCACTTTGGCTGGTGTCCGTTTCCCTTTGTCAAAAGGCATTGCAGGGAAAGAAGTTCCTTTCTGTCTATACAGGGAGTGTCCGCAGGAGTATCAGCCTGCATGTGCAGGAAAAAGAAGTTATGGGTTTACCTGCGGCAAAAGCAGCAACATTGGCATGGAAATGGTAGCGCACCACCTCGCGACTGTGGTTGATGATGTACGTCTGGCCATCCCATGAACATGCCACTACTTCTTCCTGTCCATTTCCCTGTTTAAAAAAAAAAAAAAAAAACTCTAACAGACAAAAAAAAACAAACAAACAACAAACCCCATCAACCTGAGTAGATTGTTGCAGTCTTCTTCTGTTCTGATGAAAACACCTAACGCTGACATAAAAGATACTGCTGAAATCTCTGATTAAAACACCTAACACTGACACAAAATATACTGCTGAAATCTCATGAAAACACCTAACACTGACACAAAATATACTGCTGAAATCTTTGATGAAAACACCTAACACTGACATAAAATATACTGCTGAAATCTTTGATGAAAACACCTAACACTGACATAAAATATACTGCTGAAATCTCTGATCAAAAACACCTAACACTGACACAAAAATATACTGCTGAAATCTCTGATGAAAACACCTCACACTGACACAAAATATACTGCTGAAATCTCTAATAAAAACACCTAACACTGACACAAAATATACTGCTGAAATCTCTCTCATAAAAACACCTAACACTGACACAAAAAATACTGCTGAAATCTCTCATAAAAACACCTAACACTGACACAAAATATACTGCTGAAATCTCTGATGAAAACACCTAACACTGACACAAAATATACTGCTGAAATCTCTAATAAAAACACCTAACACTGACACAAAATATACTGCTGAAATCTCTGATGAAAACACAGAGAACTGACGTAGAAAATGCTGTTATGTCTTTTTCATTTCAGATGAAAAGACACCACACTGACACGGAGTACACAACTACAGTTTCCTTGTGTGTTGATGAAAAGACATCTCACCACACACACATGGATGGCGCTATTAAAGTCATCGTCTGTTTTATCAGCACTGATAAGCAAATGCCATTTAAGCCAAGAAAACCAACTACAGGGAATCAGGCCTAAATTGCAAGATACATTGGACAATACCTATAATAAGTATGACCTTAACAAAAAATAACATATATGATATAAAGTAAGTTTCATAGTCATTATGACCTGTTTACCTAAAAAAATGCATTGGTGTACTTTTTAAAAAAAAAAGTTCTTTTCAAACACCATGTTTATTCTCTAAGAGAGAAAAGCGAACATTGGCAGATGGTGTCAACTTTGATGAAATGGGCTGTGCTGAAGCCCTTTTACTGTGACTGCAGTGAGCTTAGACTTTTCAACAGGCAGTTCTTTAATACCAAGTTCACTGGCATGCTTTGGGGGGATATCCTACTCCCTTGCCAGTTTTTTTTTTTCTTCTTCTTCTTTTTCTTTTTTTCTTCCAGGGCCTGTGGCCCCAGTGTTGTTAGTACTTTTAAGCATGTGGTCAAAGACGCTGACTGCACAAGACAAGATTTCACAAGAGTTAGCAAGAGTTGTCACTCATTGGTCAAAGTGTTTGAAAGTGCACACGGAGACAACACAGTGGTTATTACTCCACAAGTATGATTACTACTCAATAACTTTGCATGTAGCTTTTTTTTTTTTTCAAGAGTTATCTTTTTTTTATCTTTGGTATAGTCTTTTTTGCAAAATAAAAGATTTTTGCAAAATAAAAGAACAGACTACACTGAAAACATACTCATAGTTCAAAGACAAAATATAAAACGGAACCAACTTCCTTCTCTACACAGGGCAAAAATCCCACAAAACAACAGAATTTGAAAAAATACTTGTTCTCATATTGAGCGCTCTCTTTGTTGAAAATGAACAAATTTAGAATATGTTTCATGTCCAAAAACAACGGCCTAACGTTCCATGTAAGTATTCATTTATAAGCAAACCAGATTTCTCTTCTTTTGTACTAAAAAAAAAAGGCTCTTCCAAAAAAAGGCATATATGTCAAAACAAAAAAAAATCATACACACAGACACAGATCTGTTACCCTAACATAAATTTAACAGTACTGTACCAATGTCAATGAAAACCATACTTCTCTTTTCATACATGATAAAGCGTACATTCACACTCATCAGACATAGACACACAGAATCCCTGACCGTGACATCCAGTTTGTCCAGGGCAAAAAGGCGATGGTCCACCCTGCAATGACCACAGGATCTTCTCCTTCTCTACCAGGACCAGGCTGCCTGCACACACACACCCACCACCACCCCTGATTACTCTTCTCCTTCTCCACCAGGACCAGACCAGGCTGCTGCACACACACACACCACCACCCCCTGATTACTCTTCTCCTTCTCCACCATGACCAGGCTGCCTGTACACACACACACACACACACACACACACACACACACACACACACACACACAACACACCCCTGATCACTCTTCATCTCTTCTCCTTCTCCACCAGGACCAGGCTGCCTGTACACACACACACACACACACACACACACACACACACACACACACACACACACACACACCACCCCCCCCTGATCACTCTTCATCTTCTCCTTCTCCACCAGGACCAGGCTGCCTGCACACACACACACACACACACACACACACACACACACACACACACACACCACCACCCCCTGACCACACCTGGTTCACCACAACAGGTGACAGACTCTGTTTCAGTATTACCACAGTCTAACCATCCACACAGAACCCTCTCTGGGCTGTAACCACACAGGAAACAAGTCCTGTGCTGAATAAGAAGCTAAAGAGCAAAGCCAATTACCTACAAAATGTACACTGGTGAACGCATGATTGATTGCTAAACTAATGAAACCCTTGGCAGACGTACTTTAATATGCTGAGGGCGCCAGCTCTTCCATCAGACTTTGTCAACAGCTTTGCCCCGATTCTAGAAGTTAAACTCTTACCAGAGAGTAGTCAGATCACAACAAAAGACATGTTATAAGCTGAAACAAGAGAACAACCCAAAAAAAAGTCTTTCACAAAACTGTGAGTCAACAGGCCAAAACTGGAGAGAACCAGTGGATGACATCACAGACAGTGAACACAATGTAGATGAAAAGACTAGAGTCAATGAGAGTGAAGAGAAGAAGAAATTTACCAGCACAATTCCTGAATATGGGGATGAAATTTACAGGGAGAGACCCTACCATTCCTACAGGGAAAAGAAAAAAAGTATGAAAAAACTTCTCAAACAAAGACAAGTGACTGAGTTACAAAGGCAGGCAGAGAAACGAGTGAACTTCAACAGAGAAAAGAAATCGAAAGTCAAAAAAAAGGTACAGTCAAAACGTGAAAGAAAAGAGGAAGTAACTAGCATAGACTTTCCAGAATACAGGGGTACAATCTACACAGACCCAGAGAATTTCCACAAGACAGGGATACAATCTACACAAAACCCATAGAATTTCCACAAGACAGGGATACAATCTACACAGACCCATAGAATTTCCACACGACAGGAATACAATCTACACAGACCCATAGAATTTCCACAAGACCGGGATACAATCTACACAGACCATAGAATTTCCACAAGACAGGGAACCCGGATACAATCTACACAGACCCATAGAATTTCCACAAGACAGGGATACAATCTAAACAAACCCATAGATTTCCACAAGACAGGGATTCAATCTACACAGACCCATAGAATTTCCACCAGAAGACAGGGATACAATCTACACAGACCCACAGAATTTCCACAAGACAGGGATACAATCTACACAGACCCATAGAATTTCCACAAGACAGGGATACAATCTACACAGACCCATAGAATTTCCAGAAGACAGAGATACAATCTACACAGACCCATCGAATTTCCACCAGAAGACAGGGATACAATCTACACAGACCCACAGAATTTCAGGAAGACAGGGGTACAATCTACACAGACCCATAGAATTTCCACAAGACAGGGATACAATCTACACAGACCCATAGAATTTCCACAAGACAGGATACAATCTACACAGACCCATATAGAATTCCCACCAGAAGACAGGGATACAATCTACCCAGACCCACAGAATTTCTAGAAGACAGAGATACAATCTACACAGACCCATAGAATTTCCAGAATACAGGGATACAATCTACACAGACACATAGAATTTCTGGAAGGCAGGGATACAATCTACACAGACCTATAGAATTTCCACCAGAAGACAGGGATACAATCTACACAGACCCACAGAATCTCTAAAAGACAGAGATACAATCTACACAGACCCATAGAATTTCCGGAAGACAGGGATACAATCTACATAGACCCTTTCCCTTCCTACTACCTCCAACAACCCCACTGGGGGACAACTTTGACAAAGAAAGTGCAGGGGGATATTGAATAAACTATAATCATTCTAAAAGGGACAAAACAGTTAAAAAAAAACTTCCAAGGTGTTGAGCTAAAGAACATCTAAACATCATAAGGGCCTCACAGCAAAACTTAAGAGAACACTGCATACAAACATGACATCACTTCTATGGAACATCAAATTGTTAGCCGTTTTCCATTGGCACCAGATTTCATGTAAAGAGATCAGTCATGCAACCCAAAAGTACCATCTGTCTCCCACAGCAAGGTTTTTAATCATACGAGCCCTGACCAACCACTGTGCTCAAAACCAGTCTCACTCAAAGAATTCCAGACAACTCAACGAACAAGACCAAACGCATGTTAAACAAACTCTGCCCAACTGTGTTTTCTTCAGTTTTGCAGGATGAAGTAAGACAAAATGTTCAAATGTTCACAAGATATTCAAATCATACAGTTCTTAAGTTTGCCCGAAAATGGAACTATGTTAGCTGTAAAATCATATTAATCTAGCGGAGTCTTCTACTGATTATATCTAAGAAAAAGTCTGTGCGTTGTTTTGAAAAGCTTGTGTTGTTTGTGGGTGCCACATCACCCAAAACTAGGAAGCAAACAAAGAACATGTGAACAGCTCACCATCAAGAGAGGCCAGGGCATGGTAGGTGGGGGTGCACCCCTGCCCACGCTGTATGCCCCCTACGATCACCGTGGTGATGTCTTTGTTGCGCACACGGTTGTACCCCAGTGGATGAAACACAAAGGACGGGGATCTGCCATCCTCCCTGTAAAAGGTAACATCTCCACGCATGATGATTTCCAATCAAACAAAGCAAAAGGTAACATCTCCACGCATGATCACTTCTAATCAAAGTAAAAGGTAACATCTCCACACATGATGACTTATCAAACAAAGTAAAAGGTAACATCTCCACACATGATCACTTCTAATCACTTCTAATCAAACAAAGTAAAAGGTAACATCTCCACGCATGATGACTTCTAATCAAAACAAGTAAAAGGTAACACCTCCATGCATGATGAAGGAGTTTTCATGTCCTATATAAATTTGTAGCGGAAAGGGATGGGGGGATAAATATTAACTTTCCCACATTTTCAAAGGCTTATTCACAACAGAGAGTAGCAGAAATTTGTTATGAGAAAGCAACATGACCACACAAATAATACCTGAACTTTGACCCAATTCTCTCTGTCATTCTCCTCTCCTCATCCCACACCCTCCTCTCCCATTCCCCTGAAGGAAAGGACAACAACAAACAAATCATCTCAAACTGACCCTTCAGTGGGTGTGGGAGGGGCCAAGTTCACTTTGACAGCCGACTGGGGCAGCAGCGTCACATAGGTTCGACCAGGTTGTGACACCATCAGTTCAGGCGCGCCATCGGCATTGCGGTCCAACGTCACAGCACCGATCTGGAGACAACAGCAAGAAAGCACCTTCTGATACTGTTAGACGAATTGCATTATAAACACTGTTACTAGTGTTTCTTTTGTTGGGTTGCTCTACTGTCCTGTCTTCTGTTTTTTTTCTGTTGCGTTTCTCCAGTGCCCATTCTGGCTAGTTTCCACACATCCAGCCATATGTAGGCTCAGTCTCTCCAAGTCCTACGCACTAGCAGTCCACAGGCAGCAATCAATTTTTAGCTTATCAGGAGGACGCCTACATGAGGAGACACAGCAATGTTGCTGAGGGACTATAGTGTTCAGGGATATATGATCTGACCTCATGCATGCCCAGATATCTCAGGTTATATCCCATACTGATGACAATAAAATGGTCACAGAACTTTCTTTTTTTTTTTTTTTTTTTTTTCGTTTTGTTTAGCTGAATATCTTTTGAAATAAAGAGATTTTCCAGTCAGACGGGCAAATGTGTGTGAGAACAGTTATATAGGCACATCAAGTAAGTGGATCTTGTCTATCTGAGAACTAGGTTGACTGACTATCTCCCAGTGGACGGAGACAGCTGTCAGAGAACTAGGTTGAGTGACTATCTCCCAGTGGATGGAGGAGACTGCTGTCAGAGAACTAGGTTGAGTGACTATCTCCCAGTGGATGGAGACTGCTGTCAGAGAACCAGGTTGAGTGACTATCTCCCAGTGGATGGAGGAGACTGCTGTCAGAGAACTAGGTTGAGTGACTATCTCCCAGTGGATGGAGACTGCTGACAGAGAACTAGGTTCAGTGACTATCTCCCAGTGGATGGAGCAGACAGCTGTCAGAGAACTAGGTTGAGTGACTATCTCTCGGTGGATGGAGGAGACTGCTGTCAGAGAATTAGGTTGAGTGACTATCTCCCAGTGGATGGAGACTGCTGTCAGAGAACCAGGTTGAGTGACTATCTCCCAGTGGATGGAGGAGACTGCTGTCAGAGAATAGGTTGAGTGACTATCTCCCAGTGGATGGAGACTGCTGTCAGAGAACTAGGTTGAGTGACTATCTCCTAGTGGGTGGAGACAGCTGTCAGAGAACTAGGTTGAGTGACTATCCCCCAGTGGATGGAGGAGACTGCTGTCAGAGAACTAGGTTGAGTGACTATCTCCCAGTGGATGGAGGAGACTGCTGTCAGAGAACTAGGTTGAGTGACTATCTCCCAGTGGATGGAGGAGACTGCTGTCAGAGAACTAGGTTGAGTGACTATCTCCCAGTGGATGGAGGAGACTGCTGTCAGAGAACCAGGTTGAGTGACTATCCCCCAGTGGATGGAGGAGACTGCTGTCAGAGAACTAGGTGAGTGACTATCTCCCAGTAGATGGAGGACTGCTGTCAGAGAACTAGGTTGAGTGACTATCTCCCAGTGGATGGAGGAGACTGCTGACAGAGAACTAGGTTGAGTGACTATCTCCCAGTGGGTGGAGACAGCTGTCAGAGAACTAGGTTGAGTGACTATCTCCCAGTGGATGGAGGAGACTGCTGTCAGAGAACTAGGTTGAGTGACTATCTCCCCAGTGGATGGAGACTGCTGTCAGAGAACCAGGTTGAGTGACTATCTCCCAGTGGATGGAGGAGACTGCTGTCAGAGAACTAGGTTGAGTGACTATCTCCCAGTGGATGGAGACTGCTGTCAGAGAACCAGGTTGAGTGACTATCCCAGTGGATGGAGGAGACTGCTGTCAGAGAACCAGGTTGAGTGACTATCTCCCAGTGGATGGAGACTGCTGTCAGAGAACCAGGTTGAGTGACTATCTCCCAGTGGATGGAGGAGACTGCTGTCAGAGAACTAGGTTGAGTGACTATCTCCCAGTGGATGGAGACTGCTGTCAGAGAACCAGGTTGAGTGACTATCTCCCAGTGGACGGAGACAGCTGTCAGAGAACTAGGTTGAGTGACTATCTCCCAGTGGATGGAGGAGACTGCTGTCAGAGAACTAGGTTGAGTGACTATCTCCCAGTGGGTGGAGACAGCGGTCAGAGAACTAGGTTGAGTGACTATCTCCCAGTGGATGGAGGAGACTGCTGTCAGAGAACCAGGTGAGTGACTATCTCCCAGTGGATGGAGGAGACTGCTGACAGAGAACTAGGTTGAGTGACTATCTCCCAGTGGATGGAGGAGACAGCGGTCAGAGAACTAGGTTGAGTGACTATCTCCCAGTGGATGGAGGAGACTGCTGTCAGAGAGAACAGGTTGAGTGACTATCTCCCAGTGGATGGAGACTGCTGTCAGAGAACTAGGTTGTGACTATCCCCCAGTGGATGGAGACTGCTGTCAGAGAACCAGGTTGAGTGACTATCTCCCAGTGGATGGAGGAGACTGCTGTCAGAGAACTAGGTTGAGTGACTATCTCCCAGTGGATGGAGACTGCTGTCAGAGAACTAGGTTGAGTGACTATCTCCCAGTGGGTGGAGGAGACTGCTGACAGAGAACTAGGTTGAGTGACTATCTCCCAGTGGATGGAGACTGCTGTCAGAGAACTAGGTTGAGTGACTATCCCCCAGTGGATGGAGACTGCTGTCAGAGAACCAGGTTGAGTGACAATCTCCCAGTGGATGGAGGAGACTGCTGTCAGAGAACTAGGTTGAGTGACTATCTCCCAGTGGATGGAGCAGACTGTTGTCAGAGAACTAGGTTGAGTGACTATCTCCCTGTGGTGGAGGAGGAGACTGCTGTCAGAGAACTAGGTTGAGTGACTATCTCCCAGTGGATGGAGACTGCTGTCAGAGAACAAGGTTGAGGGACTATCTCCCAGTGGGTGGAGACAGCTGTCAGAGAACTAGGTTGAGGGACTATTTCACATTAGAGGGAGTCTGCCAGCACAACCTCGCACAGACAGTACCAGTCAATCTGCCTGCACTAGTCACTATGACACAAACTTAGTACTCGTATGTGTGTTTGTGTTTGTACCTGCATGCGTGCGTGCAAATGCTGTTGTGTCTGTTGTTGAGAGGACAGTGTGTGTGAGATTGCGTGGTGTGTGCGTGTGTGTGTGTGTGTGTGTGTGTGTGTGTGTGTGTGTGTGTGTGTGTGTGTGTGTGTGTGTGGTGTGTGTGTTGTGTGTGCATGTGTGTGTGTGTGTGTGTGTGTGTGCATGTGCATGCATGCGTGCGTGCATGCGTGTGTGTGTGTGCATGTGTGTGTGTGCGTGCGTGTGTGTGTGTCAATGTGCACCCTTGTTTGTAGCTGAATGGTACATATTGTAATATTCATCTTCTTATTGGTTTCGTTTATGTTTTCTTTAATCTTTTCTGTGTTTGTAAGTCCTTAGAGCTTATGGTGTAAGATTAAGCGCCATAAATAATCATTATCATTATCATGAATATAGAGAAAAAATTGAAACTGAAATCACCTACAGAACATAAAAGCCAAAAGAATTTCATTGTTTTTTTTTTTTTTTCTTTCTGTCTGTTTTCATTATGATCAACGAAAAAAATGACAAGACAATGAAACTGCTTCAAACAGGTCTCCTAAACTGCAATGACTGCCACCATTTATACTCAATTTCTTAACAATTTATGTATTTTCCCTTGAAATTTTCAAGGTCAGTTTTGCAGAAATTTATTTTCTTCTGCTTCTCTATATCATTTTCATGCTTTTGAATTTTAGAAAAAAAAAAAAAACAACAAAATTTGTGCAGATATCATTGGAATGAGACATGCTGATGATATGACAATCTACTGACACACTCACTGACTGACAAACAGCAGTAATAACCACACACTTAACCCCCACCTGTCCTGCTAGCTGCCATTTATCCACCATGTGAAGATTGCCAGTGAACGGTGAAGCACAAGGGTTTTCATGCTCTCCCAGTGGTTGCCAGCGAAAGGTTCGCACAACACGGTCACAGTAGGTCACTGCCATCTCCACCTGCCCATCGCCATCTGCACACCAGCATACTTCTATCAGATACAGGTGTATGTACAATGTTAGTGTATGTATAATATAGGTGCATGCACATGTATCAGAATGTGCACTGATACTGGCACATGCATAGGGGCCACCACCTTTAACTCTAAGCCTGACAGAGTTCCCACTTATGTGCCGATAAAAATTTCAACCTGATTCAGACATTCACATGCCCTGTTTTTTTGTTTTTCATGGTTTTCCGTCTATTGCAGGTAGATCTATAAAAGTGTACATCATCAATGAGACATAAATCTGAGCCCTTCTCTTCATCTGCATACATGATAATTTGCATCCACCTGTCTCCATTCAATATCACCAACTGCACTGAAATCTCCAGCCCCTCAGTCTTGATTGTGCAGTTCTTGCACAATCTGCACAGTTTGGTCCAGAGGGAAAAAGGAATTGTGCAGTTCTTGCACAATCTGCACAGTTTGGTCGAGAGGGAAAAGGAATTGTGCAGTTCTTGCACAATCTACACAGTTTGGTCCAGACTGAAAAGGAATTGTGCAGTTTCTTGCACAGTCTACACAGTTTGGTCCAGACTGAAAAGGAATTGTGCAGGAATCTGATGCACCATGACAGCAACTTTCAGATTGGAGGTGTGCCTCAGGGTTTAAAAGCGCGCTGTCAGGTATGCTGTGTCATGCACACATCTCTTAAGTTACAGCTTCAAAGAGTCACAAGAAAGAGGGCTTTGAAGGAAAACAATTCTGATCGTGAATCAGCCTTCATTTCTCAAAATGCAGAATGAAGGAGACAGAGCTCCTGTTCAACACACACACTGTATATATTGGCACGACGCAGTGAACTGAGATGAGACTCTTGACATGTGTTTCCACTATCTCCTTTAGTTATGCACTCAGTCCTTTTATTATGGATTGTTATGAACCATATTTTTTCCTCGTTCACCAAGCAGTTAGTATGGAGTGCAGTTTTCCCCTTCGCTTATACTCTCAGTAAGGGCTGCATTTGCCCCCTTCAATCATACACTAAGCATGGGATACATTTGCGTGAGAATATGTCCTTTTAACTCCTGAGTGAAAAAAAAAACTGGATAACAAAGTTTCAAAACAATGACTGAGGGTGGAAAATGAAGCAAAATTTGAAAAGAGAGGGGTTAGTTACCGCCAAGGACACAGACAAACAAGAGTACAGGACTAGACACAATGCATTTCGACTTCTTGGCTTTTCTTCAGGCAAAAAAGCACACAATAATTTAGGGCAGTGACAAGAAGCATGGATACATTTGTCCCCTTCAACACGTAGCCACTTAGATAACAAAGTCAAGCCGATCAAATAGTTCATTTCTACTGTTTCATCAATGGAATTTTTCACTCTCAAGTTACTGTTGAATGTTTTAGGCGCAGAAACCAAATTACATCTCCAAACTTTGAGTGAACACAAAACAAAAGCTTTATGTACATCCAGAAGTACTTCAGAGCAGAAGCGAAGGAACGAGAGGAGGAGAGGGTCACTGTGGCAAATTTTAGAGTCATATATTATGTGTACTCTTCAACACTACTATATTGTGGCAAGTAATTTCACTTATTCTTGCCATTTAGATAAAGCAGTTTTCTTCTTCTGTTTTTCAAATAAATAAAATCTATGCCAACAAAGACACATTCTAATTAAGTTAATAGTACCCAAACTGTGGTGATAATGAAAGTTTTTTTGTTGTTGACACATACAAAAACAAACAAACAGAGTGTAAGGACACAAACATACCCGTAGTCCATGAACCATCCAAACATCCAAAGTGTGTGGACACACAAACATACTGTAGTTCATGAACAATCCAAAGTGTAAGGACACAAACATACTGTAGTCCATGAACCATCCAAAGTGTGTGGACACAAACATACTGTAGTTCATGAACCATCCAAAGTGTAAGGACACAAACATACTGTAGTTCATGAGCTATCCAAAGTGTAAGGACACATACTGTAGTTCATGAACCATCCAAAGTGTACGGATACAAACATACTGTAGTTCATGAACCATCCAAAGTGTACGGACACAAACATACTGTAGTTTATGAACAATCCAAAGTGTAAGGACACAAACATACTGTAGTCCATGAACCATCCAAAGTGTGTGGACACAAAACATACTGTAGTCATGAACCATCCAAAGTGTAAGGACACAAACATACTGTAGTTCATGAGCTATCCAAAGTGTAAGGACATATACTCTAGTTCATGAGCCATCCAAAGTGTACGAACACAAACATACTGTAGTTCATGAACCATCCAAAGTGTACGGACACAAACATACTGTAGTTCATGAACCATCCAAAGTGTACAGACACAAACATACTGTAGTTCATGAACCATCCAAAGTGTACAGCACAAACATACTGTAGTTCATGAACCATCCAAAGTGTAGGGACACAAACATACTGTAGTTCATGAACCATTCATCCAGGCAAGAATGTTTCATGCTGAAAGTTGCTAAATCTGAATTCTAGGAAAGTAATCAATTTTTTTTTTTGTATGAAGTTCATCCCTAATGTAAATGCTGCACTTGAAACATTTGAAGTTTGTGCATTAGTTGTCATGCATTGTATATCCAAAGGAACACTGAAAATGAAAGACACAGAAATCAGCAGATCTCCCAGAAACTAAAGGCAGTTCATTCCCATTTCCTTACAAAAAGTTATGGCACTAAACTCCCAAAACTTTTCAACTCTTCAAAGATGGCAGACTGGGTGACCTCTCCTCTCTGAGCGATTTTTGTTCTTAGGATGGTTTTTCGAAGGGGATAAAGGAGATTGTAATTATTCTAATGTCAAATGCCCTATAAAGAAGATCAAGGACAAGAGATGCCTCAACACAGCTGTTGTTTTTTACATGTCAAATGTTGTGTACAAACCTGAATCTTTGATGAGCATGGCCCGACTGTTGGCAGGCAGGTACTGTGTGTAGGCGGGTGACATGGTTCGAGCCTCATTGATTCCACCAGATGTGCTGATCTCTTCTTCCCCACGCCCATCTTCCTACAGCAGATCAGGAGCAGACAATCTGACTGTTGTTCCAACCCCAAGAAAACGTTTCTACAGCAGATCAGGAGCTGACAATCTGACTGTTGTTCCAACCCCAAGAAAATGTTTCTGAATTGCTGTCAATGGACAGACAAGAACATGTGCATGCACTCAAGTGTACTTGCCTTTACAAGTTCACTGTCTTCTCTATATAACACACACGCTGCACTAGACCTTGGGGGTCTGTCTCGGCACCATACTTTCATGAAGGTCTCTAGAGTCCAACAATGACAAACATGTACAGTCACACACATACACAGGCACACACACACACACACACACACACACACACACACACACACACACACACACTGTGAGCCACATGGCTTTGATATATCTAAATGTGAATTCCTTCATGATTTTTTGGGGGAGGGGAGAAGTCTTTTACAGGTTTTCTTAAAAAAGAAAAGGCTGAACATAACAGAACAATAAAAAAATACTATGAACTTTGACCCACATTGCAGAGATAAATAAGATCTTCACCCTGCTAACAAGACTACATGCTTCGTTTCCATCCAAACTGTCCGTCCTCTCTCAGCCTTTCATCTCACTGTAGATTTTTTATTGGTCACATGGCTCACCTGATAAACATTTCATCTCACTGTAGTTTTGATTGGTCACAAGCCTCACCTGATAAACATTTCATCTCACTGTAGTTTTTATTGGTCACATGGCTCACCTGATAAACATTTCATCTCACTGTAGTTTTTATAGGTCACATGCCTCACCTGATAAACATTTCATCTCACTGTAGTTTTTATTGGTCACATGGCTCACCTGATAAACATTTCATCTCACTGTAGTTTTTATTGGTCACAAGCCTCACCTGATAAACATTTCATCTCACTGTAGTTTTTACTGGTCACATGGCTCACCTGATAAACATTTCATCTCACTACAGTTTTTACTGGTCACAAGCCTCACCTGATAATCATTTCATCTCACTACAGTTTTTATTGGTCACAAGCCTCACCTGATAAACATTTCATCTCACTGTAGTTTTTATTGGTCACATGGCTCACCTGATAAACATTTCATCTCACTGTAGTTTTTATTGGTCACAAGCCTCTCTGATAAAACATTTAACCATCTGTGATTGACTATTGTGTTCACTGTCTATCTGCTATGCCAAAAGGCGAATCTGCATTACAGAATTTTTTAAAAAAATGAACGGGTAAAGAAGTATTGTCAATATATTAATGAAAAAAAAAAAAAAGAACAATTCCACATGGAAATCTGGGGAAAAAGAGGATCTTCGATGAAACTTGCATGGCCTGATCTCCTACCAATTTACTGGTCTGACCTGAAGAGCCTAGCTCATGTTGTCCATGGTGCATAACAATAGCTGAGTGCCTATGGTGTGAACAGCTAATGTTGTCCATGGTGCATAACAATAGCTGAATGCCTAGCTCATGTTGTCCATGGTGCATAACAATAGCTGAGTGCCTATGGTGTGAACAGCTAATGTTGTCCATGGTGCATAACAATAGCTGAATGCCTAACTCATGTCCATGGTGCATAACAATAGCTGAGTGCCTATGGTGTGAACAGCTAATGTTGTCCATGGTGCATAACATAACTGAATGCCTAGCTCATGTTGTCCATGGTGCATAACAATAGCTGAGTGCCTATGGTGTGAACAGCTAATGTTGTCCATGGTGCATAACAATAACTGAATGCCTAGCTCATGTTGTCCATGGTGCATAACAATAGCTGAGTGCCTATGGTGTGAACAGCTAATGTTGTCCATGGTGCATAACAATAACTGAATGCCTAGCTCATGTTGTCCATGGTGCATAACAATAGCTGAGTGCCTATGGTGTGAACAGCTAATGTTGTCCATGGTGCATAACAATAACTGAATGCCTAGCTCATGTTGTCCATGGTGCATAACAATAGCTGAGTGCCTATGGTGTGAACAGCTATGTTGTCCACGGTGCATAACAATAGCTGAATGCCTAGCTCATGTTGTCCATGGTGCATAACAACAGCTGAATGCCTATGGTGTGAACAGCTGATGTTGTCCATGGTACATAAGATAATGTTGCTTATAGCCCAGCCGACCGCAAAGGGCCACATCAGGGCTGGTCCATGGTACATAACAATAGCTGGATGCCTACGGTGTGAACTGCAGCTGTCTAGCTCTACTTACCTCGGTCAAAATAGCTTTGATTTCAAAGACACAGCAGCATCCCTCAGCAGTTAAACAGACCAAGACATTCTGCAAAACACAATGCGCGGAGTTTAAGTTCGCACCCAGAACACAGAATCAAGCGCCTGACATGGCAGTCTGTCTTAAAACAGAACAAGATGTGCGCTCTTGCTGAGGAGAAAGAAGAATTCAAAGCAGACCGATCAGTTTCTGAACAAGCAGTGTGCAAATTAATGTGAAAGAACCCACATCATCGAAAGAAGCATCTTTGGTAGTGTTCTCAATCAATGACCTTTGAATAAAACTCCACGCTGTCTTCAAAGCAAAAGCAGATCAGAACGCTGAAAAACAGCAAAGCAGCTCAGCCAAAACAGCAAAAAAAAAAAAAAAAAAAAAAGCAAAGGCAAGTTCTAGAAGGAAAATGAAAACTATAAATATTTACTCATGTTTTGAAAAATACATGAATGCACCTATATGCACACAAAGTAGCGTAATCAATTCACCATGTAATTCAAACAGACCTCCTAAACAAATGTCAGCTTCATCACTGTTGCTGTCACTGTGCGAACTTTGTCAAAGCAAGTTCCAAAAGAAGAAACTCCAAGGAAATTTACTGATGAGATGATAAAATGTGTCTATGAATGTGCACACATACCCACAAGAAAAAAAAAAGGGAAAATGGGAAGTCATGGCAAATAGTGTAATTGATGTACCATGCAGTTTAAACAGAAGTCATAACTGATAAAAGTCACTATCATCATCGTGGTCGTGTTGATGTAAATGTATGCGAGTATGTGTTTGTGTGTGTGCGTGCGTGTGTGCGTGTGTGCATGTGTGCGTGCATGCGTGTGTGAGTGTGTTTGTATGAGTGTGTGTGTGTGTGTGTGTGTGTGTGTGTGTGTGTGTGTGTGTGTGTGTGTGTGTGTGTGTGCGCGTACGTGCGTATGCGTGCATATATATATATATATGTGCGTGTGTATGAGTGGTATGAAGAGTGTGCATGTGAGCGATTATGTGAGCAACTGTGTGTGTGTCTGTGTGTATGTGTGTGTGTGCGGCGTGTATGCATGTGTGTGTGTGTGTGTGTGTGTGTGTGTGTGTGTGTGTGTGTGTGTGTGTGTGTATGTGTGTATGTGTTTGATATGCATGCATGTGCAATGTGTATGTGCTGAAAACATATACTGCATGCACAGTATACAAACATTTATACAAATATGCATTCATGAATACCTGTAAGGTGAGAGAGTCGGTAAGAAGAAAAGGGGAGGGAGGGTGAGAAAGCGAGCAAGAGAGAGAGAGAGAGAGAGAGAGAGAGAGAGAGAGAGAGAGAGGCAGAACAGAGAAAGAGAACTCAGAAAACTTGTATTCAATAAAGGATTGAGATATTAGGCAGAGCCTATTCTTTCAATCTGTCATTGGGAGAGACTGGAAGAGAGAGAGAGAGAGAGGAGGAAGGGGCATCACTACATGAGTAGATAACACTTGCATTAAAATATGTTTTTCCATATCCTACAAAGTATGCAACTGGGTTCAAACATAAGTTCATCGAAACAGGCCCAGCTCACACACCTAAAAACCATACCTTGCCAATATTCAGGAGATCACCAACTCCAACGCAGGTGATCTGAAAACAAACATTTGGAGTTGATAGACATATCAAAAGCTACATTAAAAGCAAACAAACAGAAAAACGACAGAAACTAATAATAAATCACAATTTTAAACATTACATTTTGTAATCTGCTCCATAACCATATTGCTGTTCAAAGCAAACAATTGTCTACAGGCAAGAACATAAATTGCTAGGCGATACGGAGCTCTTCTGTCTTCTACACATTCTCTTGCAAATAATCTTTATGCAAAAACAAACATACAACTTACTATGACTTAAAATTTCACACTGTTTATTCCAGCCATCCCACACCCAGAGCATCCTGTCTCAGACCTACAATCAGCAGTCCACAGGGAGCAGTCAACATCAAGCCATGAGGAAACCTATCAAAGGAGACTGAATGCCTGCTAAGTTCTTTCAGGGGTTCTCTCAGTGGTGCCTGTTCAGATCCAGTACACTCAATTCTACCATTCTACCTCCTTCTGACAACAATACTGGGAGCTGTTTTGTACAGGAGACCTTGTGAGTGAGCAGTGTCAGTGTGGGTCAGAACCTCCGAGCCCCAAAACAAACAATGCAGAACTCTGCTCCTTGGCAGCTGGTTCTTTTCTGTAGAGCTTAAACATCGTAACAACATAATATGACTGGCAGAAATCATCTTCCAATTCTGAAGTGTCATGGAGTAGACTGATAGAGTACGCTTCCAATTCTTAAGGGTCAAGGAGCTGATTGATATTTTGAACAACTATTGTTAGTATAAGGTGAAGGTGTAAAGATCGTGACGGTAATTTTCAAACAAACTCATCACAGGCACTAGATCAAACAAGTCTGTGGCCTGGTCATAGCTATGGGTAAAAATTAAGTGCATGAATCCAATGGTTCACGTTCCCACACATCAAATAAAAATGAAATCTCTGCACAATACAAATGGCTTTATATTTTCATCAGTATTTCCTCATCTGAACAGGTTAAATACTAGTAATTATCAGTAAATGCAAACTCTGAAAGCACAACAGATTATTTTTTTATAAATCGTGTTGTTACCATTCCCAGGTTGGTGGCCTTTTTGACAGGTACACTGCTGTCCCCTTTAAAGACAGCCAGATCTCCATCAATGTTCCCAACCACCAGCTCATTCCCCTGAGAACAGAAATGACAATTGTAAAGAAGATCAGTAGTAGTTTGAGTAAGCCGAGTCACAGAGTCAAAGCAAGAATATGAAAGTAATGGACCCTTTTTTTTTTGATCATTTGTAACTCCCTATGCAGTCACAATGTTGCAGATTTGAACCACATTTGAATGTTAATCGAGAGCTAGTCAACAGTGGAAGCATGTCTTACCTTAAACAAAAAACAAAACAAAATCTCAAAAAGACAGGGATATTTTTTCTACTAATTGAAAGCTTTACTAAATTAAACTCTTCAGTGCCACATAATTTTCATTCTTGAGGACACCCTTTTGCCAAGAGATTTTTGTTTCCGAATCATCAATGATAAAAATAATTCATACTGATTAAATATAAAAGCACATCTCATACCTGAATGAAAAGTAAACACACATTGATGATTTAAGATACTTATATATGGACATTGTAAATTTTGCTAACAATGCATAACTGATTACAATATCTTTTTCATCCAGTTGCATGGTATGTCTGTAAAAATGAATCAGGAAACAGATTTTGGAAAGAAAAAAATGTTATTTTCAGGTAAATTTGTATGTTTGTCCCGAGTTTTGATAATTTCAGGTTTATAACCACATTTTTTCTTTCATTGGAATAAAGAAGAAATGCTGCCATCACATTTCAGCTTCTCTAAACATTTCTTACTTTATCTAAGATTTTCTTTCATTCTAACGCACAAACATATACATATGCAACCATGTGCACATGTGCGCTAACACCCCCCACACAGAGCCCTACCCACTCATTCCATTCTACTTTGACGAGTGAGATCTTACAGAATAATCATCACTCGCACTATCTTCTTCTCTTCTTCAGGAAAGCGACCGCAATCAACCAGATGATTATTCTGCCACTTTGGAGGAGGTCGGCGCGAAGAAAAAAAAAAAACAACCCCCCCCCCCCCCCCCTATTTAGTGAGTCTGGAGGCCCCTGACACAAAAGTGTCGATGGTTGTGGTCTCCATGGCGCTCTGGGGCAGGCGGTTCCAGTCACGGTTTGTTCTCGGTAGAAAAGTCTGTTGTTGGTATTGTGTGCGGCATCTCGGTTGGTTATATTGATGGTCGTGGCCTCTCCTCTGGCGGGCCACTGCAGGCTCCATCTTTTGCTTTATGGTGTTCATGCACACTATATCGTTTCGGACTTTGTATAGCATGGTGAGGCAGGCAGTCTGTCGTCTGTCTTGGAGCGAGGGCCATCGCAAGTCGTCATTCATGTTTTATACGCTACAGGTGTTGGCGATAGCGCCTCAAGACGAATTGGACATGCACTGAGCAAAAGTGACAGACGGGACAGCCCATTTGCCATCTAACCATCCCATTTGATCGGGGATGGCAGACTTATTGAACAGTACTCTCATGCCACCAGTACGACAACTCGTAAAGTTGACAGCTTGTTAGTGAAACGAAAGTAAAGCCTTGTAACAATTTCAAGGTCTGCACACTAAGGGTACTCACGCCATCGTTGTCCACATCTCCCAGAGCCAGTGTCTGTGTCATTACATTGCCAGAGAACTGCAGCTCAATGCTATCCACAAAGGAAACATTTCTCCACATCATCGTTGCAGATCACAGCTCTTTGCACTGAATGTTTTGAGAGATCTCTTGCTAAACCCCAGCACGTTTGCATTTATTTTAGGAGTCGCATCAAACCAAATCAAGGGAAGTCACCCACATACCATGCTTTAAGTATTTTAGAAACTAAAGTCCTTGAACTCTTACCCAAAGCTTAAACTTTGACCCTCACTAAAATCCAGTCCTGGCTGTACAAAACTTTACAATTGAAAACTGTCACTGATAATCTGCTTTTAGTATAGGGTTTGTGAAACTTTTTTCTTCTCCATCAAAGAAGGGAAAAATGTCCGCCAGTTCCATTGAAATAATAGCAATACATCATCTCTACTTCGGTTTTGGAAATTGATAGCGCAGACAGTGCATAAACTTAAAAAGAAAGGGTCAAATAATACACAGCGTGATGTTATTAATTATGATAGTGCGAAGTGACACCTGATATTTGAACGAATCTGGGCGGAGACGAAAGACTAGTCGAACAAAGGCAGCTGTTTTTTTTTTCTTTTTGACATATAATTAATTTGCTCACAGTATATGCCCAGCCGTGGAACCAAAGTATGCCAGGGATCACGTTCCTCCATTACTCACATTCATACCACATGACACCCCCACTTCTATCTTGCCTACTCACTAGCCTACACACACACACACACACACACACACACACACACACACACACACAAAAGGTAAAAACTAAGCGCGGAGCTGCCAGCTGGCTACCACGGTCGCTTTTCATCCATTACTATGGGCTAGCTGCCCCCAGGTTGCAGTAGGCAACTCAGGCCCGCAACATCCTTCCACTCATCCATTCACACAACAAGACAGCTTTTTGTAGAAATCTGTTGAGGATGCCTGTTGACCCGTGACGCAAATGTGTCAGGGGGGTTGGCATCAACAGTATCCTGGGGGAGGGAGTTCCAGTCCACAATTGTTCTCGGGAGGAACGACATCAGCAGGTAGTCGGTGTCTGCAGCTAATTGTTTAAGCTGCTGATCATGACTTCGTCGCTCTCTCATCTTGAAAGGTTGGAGCTGTTGTTTCAACCTCGGGCAGCTGACTAAGCCGTTCTTGATTTTATAAAACATGGAGAGCCTTGCTTTTTTTTTTTCCTTCTGTGCTCATGGGACATCCAACCTTGAGTCTGCAGCATGTTGGTAACGCTGGTGGTACGTTGGTAGCGGTTAAGCACAAAGCGGGCTGCCCTACTCTGGATTTTTTCTAACTTCACCTTGTGCTACTTCTCATAGGGGTCCCAGACGGATGCCGAATATTCCAGCAGAGGCCTAACAGACGTTTCATAGGATTTAATCCCTTATGCCAGGTGAGCTGATTTTCAAATTACGTTTGATAATCCCCAGGACCTGGTTGGCTTTGGTCCAGATGGAGTTGATATGATTGCCCCAATCCATCTTGTTCTGCAGAAATGACTCCAAGATATTTTGCAGAGTCTACAACTTCCAGGGTGTGGCCGTGGAGATGGTATTCACACTGTAATGGCCGTCCCCATCCATCTTGTTCTGCAGAATGACTCCAAGATATTTTGCAGAGTCTACAACTTCCAGGGTGTGGCCGTGGAGATGGTATTCACACTGTAATGGCCGTCGCTTTCGTGTGACAGGGAGGGTGTTGCACTTTGCAGGGTGAAAATGCATGTCCCAACACTTCTCCCAAACAGCAAGCTGTTGGAGGTTGTGCTGTAGTTGGGCTTGGTCCTGGCAGATCTGATCCTGTTGTACACCGCAGTGTCGTCTTCAAAGAGTCTGCTGTTTGTAGTCAGATTGTCAGGCAGGTCGTTGATGTAGGCCAAAAATGAGAATGGTCCCAGCACTGACCCCTGTGGCACATCGGATCTGACTGGTACAAACGATGAGCACGACCCCCATTCGCGACCACTGCCTGTGGTCTGTTCTTCAGGAAGCTCGCTGTCCACCTGTTGGTATGACCTTGGACACCGTATGTATGGAGCTTATGAAGGAGAAGACTGTGGTTGACTTTGTCGAATGCCTTAGCAAAGTCCATAATAAGGATATTGACTTGTCCTGACCTCCTCCTTCCAAGTGTCCAACATTCTCGTCAACAAAGTCGAGGAGCTGTGTTTCACATAAACGACCCTTTCTGAAGCCGTGCTGCTGGTCGGTGGTGAGGATCCTCCGGGAATCCTGGTGTTCCATCATAGCACTTGATACCACATGCCCCATGACTTTGCATACGACGCATGTGAGGGAGACTGGCCTGTAGTTAGCAGGATGTACTTTTCTCCCTTTTTGAAGATAGTCGTGACGTATGCATCTCTCCAGTCTGCTGGAACAACTCCGCTGGACATGGAGCACTGGAACAGTATGGTAAGTGATGGGGCCACCTCTTCTGCTATCTCGCGGAGGACTCTGGGTCCGATTCCGTCACGTCTACTGGCCTTATCGGGTCTAGTCTTCTCAAAACCTTGAGGAATCGGTGGTAATGACAATGTCGTCGTCCATGGGTGGATAACTAGCGCCGTTCATTCCGGGGTTTCTGCGTGAACTCTTCAGACGAATACTCCTTCCCCTCGCTGAACACAGACTGAAACTGTTGATTCAGTATTTCAGCTTGAGTTTCCGGGTCTGAGAAGAGCCGTCCATCTTTCTTGAGGGGTGCAACACCAATGTTGGATGTTCTTTGTTTTTAGGAAGCTCCAGAACTTTTTATTCTTAACTGCTTGTGGCCGCTGTTCCTCCTCTTCAAAAGTATCGTTGAGGTAGCCTTGATTTCTTGTTTATGTTCGGTTCACTGGAATCGAATGATAGTACCTTTTCACATTGACCTTTAAACGTTCTACAATCAAAGATCTTGGATATAAACTCATAGCATGAACTGAGATCCACTCGACCTGTATCAGTCAAACTAAAATATGCAGATGTATTGCGCAAATTATGACGTCTTGGACCTTTCTGATCTCTCATGCTCTTTACTTGACAAATCACCATCCCCATATTTTCACTCACACATGGTCAAAGCGACGGCTGTATATGTTGATGTGCGCGTATGTGGACAGAACTTTTCTGTTCATAAAGACCACTGAATACAAACAGGTGCTTCTCGAACTGAAGAAAATGGCTAAGTAAATTCTGGCAACACCAGGCCGACTTCCTTTGATGTCCTGATCCCAAGTGAAATAGTTCCGCCAATATACGCCGTGATGCAACGACGAGTGGTGACGAAGAAATGAGCTAAGCTCTTGAAGTACTGGTAATCGCTCTTTGAAAGGACAACCAGGGACAATTTGGGCGATGGAGAATATGGATTCATCAATATATAAGATGTACCGTATATTGTGCATCTTTTATGATCACAACACATTTCTCTGCGCTCAGTTTCCCCGGGAAGAGTCCTGCCAACGAACAACTCGAGTGGAGACAGATTTTCATGACTTCTAACCGAACACATTAATTAAGATTGTTCATGTTTGTTGAAAAAAAAAAGCCCAATCCTTGAATATAGGCCTGTTTTGTTAGGAGTTGTCAGTCCATGCAAACGAATCGATGCCCCACATCACATTTGATGTATGAATTATGAGGTCAAAACGGAAGAAAAGAGGGTGGGGAAAAGAGGGAAGAGGGTTAGGATTGGTGACATTGGAGTCGGAGTGTATGAAAGCTCATGGATAAGACAAGAGTTACCCAAGCAATGTGCTGCTCAGCCCTTTGGCTGCACGTAAAGTGCCTGCTATTGAAGGTGGAATCTTGGGACAAAGACTGGAAACAACACCATCTCCTTCCGTTCTGTGCTTGCAAAGTACTGTCTCATAACTTCTGACAAGCTTATACTTTCTGTAAACCAAGATTGTTTTAGCAGCAATTTCATATACTTTAATATCTTGATTAAGTACACTGGCAGTGCCGGAATTAGGGTACAAGGCTTACATGCTAAACCTGGATCACAGAAAATTTACTTTCCAGCAGCCTATTTCCAAGCCTCTTCAAAGCCGCCAAAGCATGTAAAGCCTTCACGTTTTACTGTATACTGTATCCATGTCCCTCACGTGCTGTATCCATGTCAACATCCTGTATACATGTACGACATACCTAATTTCCATATCCACGATTGTCTATGTTCTTCTCCACTATACCTTGTGTCCATGTCCATTGCACCCGTTTCCATGTCTACTACACCATGTATCCATGCCCATCGTATTCTCTACGCATTCCACCATGTTCACTATACCCTGTATCCATTCCCATCATATTCTCTATCCATTCCACCATGTTCACTATACCCTGTATCCAGGTCCACACCCATCATACCTGTATCCATGACAACCTGACCTTGTATCCACATCCACCATGCCCAATTTCTATGTCTGCCACACACTGTATCCTTGTCCACCATGTCTACATATTTTGAATTCATGTCTACCGCCTTATACATCCACCATACCATGTATTGATGTCCTGTATATGTTTTTATCTATGTCTGCTATACTTTGTAGCCATGTCAAACTACGTTTTATTGATGTCATACCTTGCGTTCATGTCAAACATATCTTGCATCCATGTCCTTCATATGAGTGTCTAAGTCCACCACATTTTGTATCTATGTCACCACTGTCCATGTCATACCCTGTGTTCATGTGTACCATGTTTTGTCTCTATGTCATACTATTGTCCATGTCATACCCTTTGTTCATATTCACCACATTTTGTATCTATGTCATACTATTGTCCATGTCATACCCTTTGTTCATATTAACCATATTCTGTATCTATGTCATACCATTGTCCATGTCATACTGTGTTCATGTGCACCATATTCTGTATCTATGTCATACCATTGTCCATGTCATACTGTGTTCATGTGCACCATATTCTGTATCTATGTCATACCATTGTCCATGTCATACCCTTTTGCTCATGTGCACCATATTCTGTGTCCAGGTCACACTCTTTGTACACGTCATATCCTGTATCCATGTCACACCCTTCATCATTATCCACCCTACCTGTATCCTTGTCATACCCTGTATCCATGTCACACACCCTTCATCATCATTATCCACCCTACCTGTATCCTTGTCATACCCTGTATCCCATGTCACACCCTTCATCATCATTATCCACCCTACCTGTATCCTTGTCATACCCTGTATCCATGTCACACCCTTCATCATTATCCACCCTACCTGTATCCTTGTCATACCCTGTATCCATGTCACACCCTTCATCATCATTATCCACCCTACCTGTATCCTTGTCATACCCTGTATCCATGTCCACCATACCATGCATGTCCTGTGTTGACATCATGTCTTGTATGCAAAGCAGTAAGGTTGAAAAGCATCCAGTGCTTCACACACACACATGCATGCGTGCATGAATGCACACATGTGAGTACACACATGCCCTCTCACACACGAGAGTACAGCATACATGTGCATACACACACACACACACACACATATGCACGCACAGAGTTCATGCATGAACTCATTCACACGCAAACACATCCAAGATCATGTACGCACTGGCCAATACATGCACACGATCAATCACAGAGGCAACACACACACACACACATCTCAAGCAGGATCCTCTCTCTCTCTCTCAGGCACGCACATTATGCTCTCACACACACATAGACACAGACACAGACACCACGCACGCACGTGTATACACCGGCTCACAGTCATAACACACACACCCATACATTCATTCGTGCACACGCCAATGCATCATACTCACATGTCTGTGTGTGTGCTCTCTCTCTCTCTCTCTCACACACACACACACACACACACAGAGCACATGAGCTTGCGTACATGCACACACTAACATACATGCACGCACATGTCTGTGCTCGCCACAGCGATGGAAGGCGGTCAGCAATGGAGCGCTGTCTGACCGCGGTCAGTGTGGTCTGGTAAACCATGTTTTTCACTGGGTATGGTGGGCGTGGCTCTCTGGGGATGGGCTGAAACATTGCCACATCGGCTGTAGTCAGTGAGCACCACAGGAACTGTGCAGTGCTCCTGCAATGTTTGTACTGCTCCCAGTTTGATGCAGCTTCAGGAGGCACAGGACCATGGCCATCCGAACATGAAGGTTAACCGGTAGGTAGCCCTTACGACAGGCCTTTTTTTTTTTAGGTGCAGAGCAAAGATCACTGACGCTCACAGTCAGCTGACCAACATCGCAGAGTAGACAACAGTTCACATGGAAACAGAACCAAACACTGGATGCCAGTTCAGCAAGAAGACCCGGTTTCTAGTCTAGGATGACAATTAGAGCAAGGAAGGACAGCCCACTTAACCAGCCCCACAGACTCCTGCCAGCAGCCAGATGTCCTGCCACCAAAACTACAGACTTCGGTCTTGGAACATCATGTCCTTAGGGCTCTAATAGCATGTTCATCTCACCCTCAGCGGCAGCAGCAGAATGTGGGAGTCGTTATTAACATGATGATCTCTCTCTCTCTGTTTCTCTCTCTTTTTTGTCTCAGCCCTGTCTGTCTCTGTGTCTTCATATGTATCCGCTTATTGCACGCATTTGGCCAGTATTTATTCGCTTCTGATGGGGGTCTGAATGCATGATGGACCCACTTCTTTTCTTGCCTTTGCACCCTAAATCTAAATCTTATATCACCTGAAACATACACACATTTCAGTGTTCCCCTTTCTTGCCCCCCTTCCCCCCCCCCCCCCCCACTCTAAGTAATAAAGTTTTTTTTGCCATTGCAGCTGCTCCTCTTCTCCAGCTCGCTCTCTCTTCCCTCACACACACACACACACACACACACACACACACACACACACACACAGGCAGGGGTGTGAGGAAGTAGTATGGATGTGTAATATGTGTAAAATCATTTCAATGTGAATTTTGAGATGGAAAGTTGATGGAGCATGTAAGCCTTGTTAGCTCACATGCTTTGGAGATTTCAGGATAACCATTCAAACTGAGTTTTGACAGCAAAAAGAAGTTATCCTCTTTGGTCCAACGGAACATCACTTGTGTGTGTTTATGTGTTAGGGGTGGGTGGGGGTTCTCAGGATCTGCTGTGACTGTCATTATGTCCATGGCCCCATTTAAGTAGTTTATGTTATAAGCTTAATAATAATAATGATGATTATTCATGGCACTTATTCTTACATAAGCCCTAAGTGCTTACAAATACAAAAAGGATTAAAGAAAACATAAAGGAAGCCAATAACACAAATATTGCAACAAGTACCGAGCACTACAAACAAGAATGCATATTGACACACACCAACTCCCACACCCAAACACACAATCCCACACACACTGTCTCGCAATGACATACACAACAGCAAGCATGCACACACAAACATGCGCATGCGCGCATACAGACATGCAAACAAGTTGCATAATTTGCTGGGGAAGGGAAAGAAAGAACTGCTATTGATAGGTGAAGAGGGTTGTTTTTAAGCGATGCCTTGAAGGAAGACAGAGAGTTTGAACTAGGCAAAGACATTGGGTGTTTATTCCAAGAAACCGGACCCTGAAAAGAAAAAAAAACAAACAATCGCCTGAGGTTAGCCTCTGTTCAATCTAGACTTAAATGCATAACCATTTTTGTCACGAAACTTTGCTCTTTATGCATATTGACAGCGATTACAAATGCAAATCCTATGATCTAATAAATGTTACTTGATTTTTAAATCTTGGCTCTAAATGCATTGATTGTAATCTGTGTATTTCTTTTTTGGGAAGGAAGAACCCTGAATACTGATAACTCCATGCAGACTTAAAAAAAACAAATTCTGTTGTGTGCAGAAATTCATTGCTGCGCTGCCTGCCTTGGCCTAAGGCTGTGTCAGGCCAACTGACATACGCTAGAACACCAAGGCGACATCAAAATATTGTTTATGCTCTACATAGTTACGCGGGGGATTGTCTTCAGTCATGACAAGCTCCTAGCATAACATTATCAGTCTCCAAAATCCCCCGAAGTCGGAGTATGGCTGCCCATGTAGCGGGGTAATCAAGAACGGTCACACATGTAATGTTCTCATCCCCAGCTGATGCATTTGTATTACAGTGTTCAAGAACTTCGGCTGTTTAGATGATCCCTGGAGTCTTTCGCCAGGGTACAACACAGCAACAACATTGCTGTGTTGCAAAACCAGCGAGTTGAACAGACCTGAGTGAATGACTTTCTTTCATCTTATTTCCTGGTGTAAACCAACCCCCCCAAAATACAAACACAGCCGTATTGGTCCGAAAATTTCAACATTCTCAGAAGCACAACTACTGAGCGGAGGAAACACACAGTCTTCCAATTTGAACTCGCTCAACTTTAGGCAGGGGCAGGCCAGAGTTGAAATTTTTTTTTTTTTCCTGACAGGATTTGAATTCATGATCTCCCAGCCACACTTCGTGAAATCTGTTGCTGTGCCTCTGACCCAAATAACCTGTGGTGGACTTTAGATACCATCAATGCAGGAAAGGTATTTGTAAACTGTCTTTTTTATAATTATTATTAAAATGTGTGCATGTAAATGTTCCTTGTCACAATCATGCAAATGTTCACAAACACTGGGACAGTACAATTCAGTTCTAATCTACAGAACAATAACATAAATCAAATTCACATATAGAGCAAACAGCATCCATCACAGAAGTAAACAAGGGAAAGGAAAGAGCAAATTGAGCATCAAGGCAGGTTTTTGTTTTCATTTAGTTATTTTATTTTTGTTCTTTAAAAAAAAACTTTCAGTTCTATGTTTTTTTTTTTTTTCTTTGTTTTACAAACTTATAGCTATTTCTATATAAAACACAGCACTACACATCAAAAAGCACACATTCAGATGAATATTATAAAGTCAATCACACGAACATCAATGAAACATGCCCATATTCTTATTGTACACATATGCACCACTGACTTACTCACAAAATAACAGAACACAATAAAAAAAGACACTTCTCATCAGCTTATGCATACTGAAATGTTCTCATCTAAAGCATTTCAAATCCATTAATAACTAAATTAACAGAAGCAGACAAAAATGAGAACGTTGATGAATCATATAGCCCCTAGTAACAGAAGCTTCAAAACACCTCTTTAAGCAATTCTTTAAAAAATAAAATTTGCTGTAATTTATTCAAATACTGAAGATACTTAAAGTGCTAATCTCTGATGAATGCCCAGGTAAGAACGTTAGACAGTTATAAAACAAAACATAACACCCACATTCAACAGACTCTTAGATGAAGATCAGAGGAGGAGTGGGGTGAGGTGGACAGAGAAGAGAGAGAGAGGGAAACAGGGAAGGAACATCTACGAGTCTGGATATCCCCCCTCCACCATCTGGATATCCCCCCTCCACAATCTGGATATCCCCCTCCACCATCTGGATATCCCCCCTCCACCATCCTGGCCAATTTTGTTTGAAAAAAAATGCATCATCTGAAAATGCCTCCCCATTACAATGAAAACAACCTGACAGACAAACAAACATACAAACAAACTGACAGAAAAACAAACTGACAGACAAACAAACTGTCACAGAAACATGTCACAAGCAAACATACCAGTTTACCCACACATTTTGTGTCCCTCCCTTCCTTGTTGCTCAGAGATGTTTTGCAGAATGCATTTCATTCCTTGGTAAACAAAAAAAAAAGTATTTCCCCCTTACCTACCCTCCCCTCTCTGTGGTTATTGTGCATGTACAGATGTCCCAATGAACATTGGAAATGAAAAAAACAAACAAAAAAACAGGCAACAAGTCACAAAATGTAACTAACAATGAACCAGTATGAATTATATAATTTATTACATGGCTCAATTCTTCTAGATAAATGACAAACAATCACCATCGAAACATCTGAAAAGAACATTTTATGTGCACATGGATACAATTCCACCTAGTCTGTCTGTGGGCTTGAAAATCATCACCTTTTTTCCTTTTTTCCCTCCATTCTATATCTACCTCTGACATCTGCAGTCACAGTGACCTCTTCTCTTTGTTTAATTGAATTAAAGTAAATGACATAAATCTAATGCCCTCGCAATCTGAAATGACAAAAACACTCTAAAATAAAACAATATTGTATGATGTCAGCATTATGTCTTCCTTTTTTTAAATAAGGCAAAATCAACAAGTCGAAAAAAAAATACTGATAACAAGTATTGCAAAATGACACCAACAGGTATTTGTAAAAAGACGCCACAGAATAACAAATAAACAGAACAAACTGTAATTCAAAGAAAACAAAATCAAAGATGAATTTTATTTACATCCCACTACATACTGCTGAGCAGCGGTCCTCTCAATCAACACATACGCTCCCCCTCCCCTTCCCTCACACACAAACACATACACACATGAACATACCTTTCTAACTTAAAAAAAAAAAAGAGAAGTGTATATTTTGTTTATGATTTCTCGATAGCTCACTTCTTTGGTTTTCCTTCCTCTATCTCCTTACCCCAACTCCCTCCTACCCTACCCTAGCATGTCCACATGTGTGGGCAAGTGTGCATATTAAAAATGCAGTGTAGGATTTCTGTATTAAAGTGGCACAGAATGCTGATGTCTGTGAATAGTTTCGAGTACAAGTATGAACTGATTACAGATGTACATGTTTCAATGTTTTGCATTCATGTAAGAATTTAGTATTCAGCTGAGCTTAAATTACTTTGTAATGTAACATGGAATTACTTTTGTAACATAAATTACTTATAAATTGAATAAAAAGTTTAAAAAAAAAAGAGAAATAAACCACAAATATTATGTGGACCTTGTTCCCTGCTCGGTGATGAACAATTACTACTGAATCAAGGACTTGCTTAGATGCATCATCACCACACTCCTTCATATACATGTTCTTTCTTGTATTATACAGATGAATGCCAATTCCTAACTTTTGACGTACCCCATTCCCCCTCCCCCCCCCCGTCCTTCTCCATCTATCCCTACACACAACTTCAGTGACAGCTGTCTAATAATCTCATGTTTTTCAGATTGTGGGCTTGTTGTTCAATAAACGAAATTGAGCATTGTCCGAGTATTATACAGCACAGTTTATGTTTGAGAACAGGCAATCTCTGTACCATTTGTATTACACTGTGTTTTGAATTCGATGGTATTCGGGTTCTCCAACTTATTCTTCTTCCAGAGTTACTTTACCTCAGATAATCTCGTATCATTCATATTATACTGCATTTTGAATTCGATGGTATTCGGGGTTCTCCAACTTATCTTTTTCAAGAGTTGTTTTACCTTCAAGTCTGATTTTTTTCTAAGAGTTACTTTACCTTCAATTCTGAGTTTCTAATGGACTTCCACCACTCCCCCGTGTCTAAGAGCAGATATGGTGCACACATACCCACAACAGTTGACAAAGTGATTTGTGTTTGAGATACTATGCATCATATTGGAAGAGTATGCTGGTGCACTTCAGTGAACAATAACAAAGCTGCAGCGACAATGGGCATCTGAACCGCATTTGATATTACCAGACAATGCTAGCATGCATGTCATGACTTGTGCCTGGTTAAGTACCCCACGGCTGTGAGAAAATCTGCTTTGAAGTTTGAAGTTTTGGGTTGAGCCGAAGATATCATCATAACAAAGAACGAATCAGAAATGATTTCACTGCATTGGTCTCCTATCTCTTTGAAGTTTCGTTCTGTTAGCCTACTTCCTCTTTCATCTTTCACGGCATACTTGTTAATTTCATTGCATGTTATCCACACTGCACAAAAAATGCAAAACCAAGGAGCAATGCTGTTGTACCTTTTAAGAACAACAAAATGTACAAATCTATTGTGCTGTACAATATTAGCTTATGTTCCCTTTTCAGCTATGAAATGAAATAGCCTAAAGGAGCAAAATTTTCAACATGCATGCATACACTCACATGCAAACATACTTCAGTTTTTCTTTTCAATGTGTGTCAAAACTGTTCGACTTAAAAGCATTGGTTTCATGACTCCACATACAGACATGATGTGAAATTATTTTACAGGTGAGGCAGATCTCTCTCTCTATTGTTTCATGTCCTTGCACTCAGACTCTTCTATCAAGTCTCTGTCCATGGCTGCAAATGTTCCCGTCATGAGCACCGTGCATACCACAGCATAGTGTTACTGTTATACCATTGAACGTGACTCTCCAACTTTGTCCGCAAACTGAAACAAAACAAAAAGTAAAATGTGAAGTGTATTGTAGTCTCCTGCATTGCACTGTATAATACTGTAATGAACTGTGTTGTATTGTGCTGCAGACACATGTATCAAACATCAGTTCTGGCATATCTTTGTACTGAATGGGATTAAACAGTACTGAGCTGCATCGTGCCACGCAGACAAAAAAGCTTTATACCGCACACTGTAATATACATTTTGCACTGTGCTCAGATACAGACAACACCTTACTACACTGCAATACATTGCATTGTACTGTACAGTGCTGTACAGTGATGTATTACATCATCTTACACTGCAATATGCTGTACTAAGCCACAAATACAGACAGTACTGTACTGCACTGTATAATATTACATCGCACTGCACTGTGCTATATTGAGCTTCATACAGTGCATCTTTGCACTGTCCTACATACTGCACAGAGCTGTATTATGCTGCTGTTAGTGGACATGAAGCCCACAAGGATCGGTACTGCTGCTATGATAAACATTGCTACAGCTGTCTCCAAGGATCATGGCGGTACTGCTATGATAAACATTGCCACAGCTGTCTCCAAGATTCATGGTACTGCTATGACACATATTACCACAGCTGTCTCCATTTCTGATGATTGTAGGCTAGTACGTGGGTTGCAGAGAAGCTCTTCCTGATCAATGCATAATAAGCTGACAATTTCTGTGCACATCTTCTAATCCCGCTTTGATAAGAACCAGTTTCAATCCATTTTCATTACATGGGTGGGAGCGAGAAATTTCTGTAATACTGAAAAGTTTGCAGTGGGGGGGTGCAGAAGCCACTGAAGGCCCCTGGTGGGGTGCAGGAGCCGCTGAAGGCCCCTGGTGGGGGTGCAGGAGCCATTGAAGGCCCCTGGTGGGGTGCAGGAGCCATTGAAGGCCCCTGGTGGGGTGCAGGAGCCGCTGAAGGCCCCTGGTGGGGTGCAGGAGCCATTGAAGGCCCCTGGTGGGGTGCAGGAGCCGCTGAAGGCCTCTGGTGGGGTGCAGGAGCCGCTGAAGGCCCCTGGTGGGGTGCAGGAGCCGCTGAAGGCCTCTGGTGGGGTGCAGGAGCCGCTGAAGGCCCCTGGTGGGGTGCAGGAGCCACTGAAGGCCCCTGGTGGGGTGCAGAAGACATTGAAGGCCCCTGGTGGGGTGCAGGGGGAAACGTCCTGCTGGGGAGTCTGGGGGGCTCTGACCCCCAGACGCTGACAAAAACTTGACATTTAAGGACAGTTTACTGCCTTCTCCTATGATATAAACCCTGAATCTGATACTTCTCGGTACCATATATCTAAAACTACTTCAGACAAAAAACACAACAAAACACTACAAAGATATTAGAAAAGTAGAAACCAAGATTTTTATCTACAGAGCCCTTCCTCACAAAAAGAAAAGCTATAGAAGCCATCAAAATCAAGACCAGATGCCCCAGCCTGAACAGAGATCAAGGCTTTGAA
>JADBJO010002594.1:52500-72500 GCA_016801955.1 Conus betulinus | reverse complement strand
TTCGGATGATTTATTTACATAGGCCTAGGCCCCTTATGAAGGGGAATGGAAATAGTACATTTGAAACAAATGTATGCGACATGTAACAAAGTATATCAAATTAAGACGAACCGTTTTGTAACTTTTAAGAGGTAGCCATTTCTCTAATTTTAAATGCCTTATACAAAAATAACGAAAAAATTTTAACATTTATTGTTGATGATGACGACATCAATAGGGTCAATCTAAATAAGGAAGGCTGTCTATAGAATTTCGGCTTAATCAATTCATTTCTAATGTCCATGAGGGCTGGACAACGAAGAACAAAATGCATCTCATTTTCTTGTGACACATTACAAAAGAGGACAAAGCATATCATTGTCATCAACATCGGTTTTGTATCTAAATTTATCTATTGCTAAATCCGATATTCCAAGTCTAAATTTTGCCATATGTATTTAAAGTGTCTATCCATTTCTAAAGTTATATAAGGTTTCAGATCATGTGAATTACCAAACTGTCTGTAAAAATCAAACCTTTTACTATTATTCACATGATTTAACCATTTTTGCCAACGGCAGACAACTAGTCGTTGACGAAAGCAACTTATGAAACTGTTTAACATTTCCAACACCCTGATTCAGCCATACAAAACCAAAACCGTATTCATAAAGACACATACGAACTGTACTAGCCCAGAGAGAGAGAGAGAGAGAGAGAGAGAGAGAGAGAGAGAGAGAGAGAGAGAGAGAGATCCGCTTAAAGCTACGGAAACTACCACCCCCCCACCCACCCACCCACCCCCCCCCCAAAAAAAAAAAAAAAAAAAAAAGAAGAGATTTAACTGGAGTTTGCTGCAAACCCTAAATAAGAACAGTAAGTCTGGGTACCTTTCCAACCTACGATCATATTGTTTTGTGATGATGGAATGGAAAACAAAAAGACTCATTGATAGCACCGTTATGCTGCCGTGGAACAAACATAGAGTTTCGTGCAGTCTAATCCATTGTTCGTCAACTGACTATGGACTTAACCTAAGCTGAAATTGCAAGGTGATGAAATACTTGAGGCAGCTCATTGGACACGGTGATTCAAGGTCACAGAACGTAGCAAGTGCCGGCATGTGGCGACGTGACACAGTTGGACAGGTAAGACATGTGACAGTTCGGTCACTGTTATCTGAAGGTCTATCTTTCGTCATGGTCTGATTAAATGTCTAAAGAGATGAACAAACGCCACTTGAAAGACTGGGTCAATATGGACTCGAAGCACAAAAAATGAGTTGATTTCACTACGAGTTATATGTAAGAGGCAATACTCCATAATTCCTTATTAAGCTATAAGTATAGGTAACTGAACTCGGACGATGAGCGATATTTTTTTTTTTTGGTGTGGTGGTAGTAGTATATATTACCAATTTAGGAGATCAAAGGCAGACCATTCCCACGGGAAAAAAGAACTAAGTGCAAAAATGAGGGACCTTAAAGACGAGTAAGGCGTATCTCAGAGCCTTCTTTTTATTGCTCTGTCCACACATGGCACAATGTCAAAGTTGGGAATCACGAACAAACACGAAGCAAAATTGTTAGGCCCCAAGAAAAAGAGTTAGTGCAGTGTCTACATTCCACAAGCAGGCCAAACCACACTCCATGCAAGGAATCAAAACGGTTACAGCACAGCAAGCCTTTCACCATGTCTAGCCAACTTCTACCCACTGTCAATATCCTCGTGACTCCAGGACAAAATTCTGTATGACTATATGATCATGTAAACCAACTCCTTTCCTTTCAACCTTTGCAAAACAAGGTTCTGTTGATCCGTTGTCGTATTGCACAGCATCGAATTTTGTCATTATTGATACATGTTTTAGCCACACAAATAGAAACCTAAGCTGAACGCTTTCATACAGAATGAAAAAAAAGGGTCAATCTCTGCCAGCCATAACATCCCCCTGACTGCGGGGCATACACTTCCGAGTCGTGGAGATCAACTCCCGTCAGTCTTCAAACAGCCTTGTGACTACAGGACAAACCGCTAACAGCATTGTAATTATAGGACACATCCGTCAACATCTTACAACTGTAGGACAAACTCTTACAGCACTGTAACTATAGGACAAACCCCTTACCAGCATTGTAACTATAGGACAAACCCTTAACAGCCTTGTAAATATAGGACAAACCCTAACAGCCTTGTAACTATAGGACAAACCCTTAACAGCACTGTATCTATAGGACAAAGTCTTAACAGCACTGTAACTGTGGGACAAACTCTTAACAGCACTGTAACTGTGGGACAAACTCTTAACAGCACTGTAACTATAGGACAAACCCTTAACAGCCGTGCAACTGTAAGAGAAATCCTTAACAGCCTTATAACTATACGACAAACCCTTCTCGTGACTTTAAGAAAAAGCCATAAGACTATAGGATCGTAGGTATCAAATGCTACCAATCATAAATATCCTCGTAAATACTGGACAAAGTCATATAACTACAAATCATAGGAATCAACATCTACCAACTCTAACACATCCTCGTGGCGACGGGACAAAGCTCCACACGACTGAAGAAATCAACTTCTATTAAACGTCCTCATGCTAACTACAAAGTTGTCTGACACCAGGATCATAGAAATTTTTAAAAAATGGTACCCTTGAACCCATCAATACAGACCCTTTCAATAAGGTCCACTTTCCTTTAAAGCCTTATATTTCTGTTATATATATGTAAACAAAACAAAACAAAACAAAACAAACAAACCTAAACGAGCATACTTAATGTTCATCCCGGTCAAGACTCTTCCCATTTAAGACCCACTAATTAACGATATTTAGAGGTGTTTATTGACAGGTTTCACGGTCATTGAGTTCTCTCCCAGGCAGGACGGTTCCTGATCACAGGATGGAGCACCCGGACTCCTCCTGTCCCTGGCCGTCATCCAGAGCGGACAGAAAGCGGTGTTGGTAGTCGCTGAGGACGATGTCTCCCTGGTGGACCCAGATGTCCCGGTCCCCGGCCATAGCTCTCTTCAGATTTCTTTCAGGAATCAGCAGCTCAATGGCGCAGTCCACCTTGCCCACATCCTCCATGTAGGAGCCCAAGCGGCCCCAGTTGTTGTCCAAGATCTTCTTTCGGCCCTCCGCTGGGTTCAGCGTGGTCAGGTACACCCCTGTCACACACAACACAGCACGGGTATCAGCGTTGTCAGGTACACCCCTGTCACAACACAGTGCTAACCTATACGCCGAATGCAAGCATATGCGCGCAAGGTCGCCCTTACAAGCACACACACGCGCATCAAATATCTATCACACACACACACACACACACACACACACACACACACACACACACACACACACACGTAACGCTCTTCCTCCATCCCCACCCCAACCCTTCCCCATCGCGTCCTATTTTGAAACTCCTTTAGGAACGGCCACTTCTAGAGCAGTTTTAACGGACATGTAGTAGTAACAATGACCGAACACACTTCCTTCTTTTTCTTCTTCAGATATTTTCGCCAGTGACTGTCAGAAGGTCGGATACCTGCCCTGTCAGTGTTCACAGCATGGGTAAGCCTGCAGGTCAGATGCCTGCTGAGTCTTGTTATTGTCAGTTAGCCTGGCATCTTTGCCAGCCCTTGTCACCTGTCTGTTCGGCCCTCCATTGGGCTCAACGTGCTCAGGTCCACGCCAGTCAGGACAAATCGCGTTTCGTACTCGAAAACAAACTAAAAAAAACAAACAAACAAAAAAAACAAACAAACGAAAAAAAAAAAAAAAACCCTCATCCTTTATGATTTCGTATATTCTGCATAGTACATTGTGCATAGTACATTGTGAGGACCAGTCCGCAAGCAGAAATCTGTGTTCTTCACTGCTAGGACACATTCACTATTGACCTGTGTGTTCTCCACTGCTAGGACACATTCACTATTGACTTGTGTGTTCTCCACTGCTAAGGCACATCCACTATTGACCTGTGTGTTCTCCACTGCTAGGACACATTCACTATTGACCTGTGTGTTCTCCACTGCTGAGGCACATCCACTATTGACCTGTGTGTTCTCTACTGCTAAGGCACATTCACTATTGACCTGTGTGTTCTCCGCTGCTAGAGCACATCCACTATTGACCGCACACTAATGCCTGACGCTTACGCAAATTGGTCAGGCCTGTGATCCTATAACGTACCTGTCCATAGAAGGCATCGGCGTTGCTCAGAGGGCTTTCTCGGATGTAGCCAGAACTTTTGATTTGTCTCAGGCTGTCTTCACTCGTGTAATGGTACACTTTCAACATGGTTCACCTTGGTCGATTGTCTGCTGTTGAACACACACACACACACACACACACACACACACACACACACACACACGCGCGCGCGCGCACTCACGCAATTGTGACAAAAGCACGAATGCATACAAACACACGCACACACACACATACATGCCACACACACACACACACACACACACACACACACACACATTATAAAGTGAGGTTGGTAATCTTCACTTGACGTAGCATATCTGTGTTCTTGGAAAACTGCAAGACAAGAACAGAAAAGGTTTGCCGTTGAGGAGTGCTTATGCGCAATCGAAACTTGGACCTCAACCGTTCTGCGCCCTAGTTTCAAGAGCGATTCTTGGCAGCCGCGCTGTGGCATGCAGTTGTGTAGAATTCCCATGCCGTAGGCCTGCGTGCAAACACTGCCCATCTGCGTCAACCGAAACTGAAACCACGACGTTTCGCTGAAGCTGGCAACGTTGAAAGAAGGCTAACAGCCGCCAGTGCATCACTGAACAGGGTCTCGAACGAATCAACAATGTAATTTTAGTAACTCTCTCTCTCTCTCTCTCTCTCTCTCTCTCTCTCTCTCTGTATGCCGCGGAGAAAAGAAAGTCGAAAGGAAAATCACAAAACTGACAACAAACAAACGAACAATGAAAGACACAAATTGTCAGACGTTGGTTATCCATGCATGCACGCACATACACACACGAAACATGACGTCTTTCCTCTCGCACACAACTGCATCCACTCCATACACATAAGGCGCAAACAAAGATCAATTTCGATTCATCCCCTCCTTAATCTTTTAAAATCCCATGGGGGTTCTTTACTCTGGCATCAATCAAAGCTTACATATTTTCATAATCTGTGATTCTTTCAGCTGGTGCAACCAGTCAAGCACGCCTCTTTGAAAGTCACTATTAATGTTGCAGATTTACTCACTGCAAGTGTCCACACACACTCTCTGTGGTGTCCGGAACTGGCTTCCTCTGTGCGGGGATCCCATACTGCCCATTACATATCACAACTACTGGTCGGCGACAAACTTTTGCCCAACCTGGATCTTCCCGCGGATCGGAACTTGGCCCAGGTACGCGCGCAGTCCCCGGCCATCCACCTTAGTGCCCCAATCTCCAGACTCTTCTTTCCTCTACCGCACGGGGAGTCGGCCTAGCTATAACAAACCAGATAAACACGAGTTTTCAAAACACTGCCAGCCAGTTAGCAGTCATGTTACACTTTAACATTTTTGAACTCTTCAATTTTTCAAACATAGTTTCGGTTCCAACAATAAACGTTGAAAACAAAATGGAGAATCATCTAGATTCTCACAATATAAAATTAGATACTTACGGCTTGAGTACCGGTCAATCAACTACAATTCACATACTTCTGTATGTATTAGGCCTCTGCCTTTATCAATGGGCACAGTCCGCCTTTTCTTCATCTAAATCATCTGTTCCATTCTCAGAATGCGCACCGATACAGGTCAACACCTGTTTATATTCAAATCGCGTGAACAGTGTTCAAAATTTCACTCAAACCCTGGGCCACGTTCAGTCAATACGCTCCCTTGTGTCACACGACTAACCTATGGTGTAACGCACGAATCAATAATCTTTATCTTAATCTGTACTGTCTCATGTAATCGCGTAGCATACGAAATATCACTCCGCATTACATGACATCTCCCTTCCCGGGGTAAGATTTTTCCACTGGAGAAATCTTGCAAAAGGATACCCCACAGAGGAACCCAAAACCAGAAGTACTATATATACATCAAAATGCACGAAGTATATTCATCAAAGGAATCAACACTTTTTATCCATGGATCACCTCAATATCTCCAAAATACATAATCCACATCTTAAGCACAACACTGCATGATCCATACAACCCCTGCCGAACCCAACAGAATATGCATGTTGAAACCATTAAGAATTCCACTAAATGCATAGATGAAACAGTAAGCACCCACACAAAGATATCAAAATATGCAGCAGTGATCTCTCAAAAGACAACCTCAAGAAATCCATCATGTATCAATAGCATGAGACACACGTTATAATCGCCAATCATGGTTCAAAATCATCTACATGACCATGAACATCCACAGCAGCCAATCTGCAATGGTCATTTACAATGACACTACACCAAATCATTTTCACCCATGAACGCAAGTAAGAGAAATACAGACAATTTGACACAAAATGATACAGCAATAATGTATATACACAATTCTTAGACTTGTATCTTGTGTAGACCATACTCACTCAAAACTTGTAGCTAACTGCAGCTTACAAGACAGGATGAATAAGCAATGATCAATCACAAATACAAAATACAGCATCAGCAGACCATAAAACACATGGGTATAGCACTACTTCCTGGACAACAAATCTGCGAAAATATTAGATGTCCCAGAGATAGGCTCAACAGTGAAACAGTACTCTTGAATGCTTAATGCCCATCTTAACAGGCGATTATTTTTTTATTTTGACGCTTTCAAAAAATGTAACAGTCTGTGGTCAGTTTGCAAATCAAAAGGTCTCCCTGATAAAAACCTAGCAAACTTGTCCAGTCCCCAGACCAAAGCAAGACACTCCCTTTCAATAGTCGAGTATCTCTCTTGCACCACAGAAAACTTTTTGCTAGCGTATTGCACTGGATGTAAAAGTCCTGACTTTTCCTGTAGCAAACATGCACCCATGCCCTTACTGCTAGCATCTGTACATAAGACAAAATCTTCATCCAAGTTAGGAAGAAGTAACACAGGAAATGAATTGAGTACAGCTTGAACCTTCTCCAAACTTTTCTGACACTCATCAGACCACTCAATCTGACGCTTCTTATCTCCCTTAGTCAGTTCAGTCAAAGGTGCAGTAAGACTAGCAAAATGAGGAACATATCTGCGATAGTAGGACAAAAGACCCAACAAAGAGCGAACATGCTTCTTCGTAGTTGACTTACCCACAGACAAAATCTTTTGCACTTTCTTGACTGTGGACGAACATGACCAACGGAAATCATATGTCCCAAAAACTCCAACTCCTGAAAACCAGCCAGCACTTTTGACGGACGAGCTGTCAACCCAAACAACCTGAGACGGGTCAAAAGCATGCGTTAGTAGTCCAACAACTGCTGCCAAAGACAAGCTGCAAGAAGAATGTCATCAAAAAAACTTACAGCTGAAAACTGATACAACTGCAGCTTCTGCATCATTCTTGCGAACGTAGCTGGTGCGTTCTGCAACCCGAAAGGCATTCTTGTCCACTGAAACAACCCAAAAGGAGTTTGAAACGCAGTCTTTTCCTTATCCTGAGGCAACATAGGTATCTGCCAGTATCCCTTCGCAAGGTCTACTTTGACAAAATACTGACCTTCAGACAAACGACAGAAAAATATCCTCAACATCTGGAATCGGTTCAGAGTCGAACACAGTGACCTTATTGAGAGCCCGATAATCGATACAAAATCGAATTGAGCCATCAGGCTTACCCACCAGAACGACTGGAGAACTGTATGGTGATATAGAGGGTTCAATCACTCCAAGATCCAACATAACCTGAACTCTCTCTGAATGATCTCCCTCTTTGCAAAAGGCAAAGGGTAAGACTTGACCCTAACAGGAACATCAGTAGTCAGATTAATACAGTGTGGATCTACCTGTACAGCTTTCCCCTGGTGTATTTGTCAAGACATCAGAAAATACTCCAAAACACTCATCAACTGAGACTTTTGAGTGTCTGACAACTCAGGAGCAACCTTTACATCACGAAATGTCTCGCCTTGAACAGACAAGGTAGGTAATGAAACGTCATCGTCACTCACATCCTGTACAACTCCTACAGAGGAACAATGTACATCCTGTACACCCGACGGGGGAGAAACAGGGGAATGTGAACAGTCTGCATCCGAAACACCAGTGGAAACAACACAATCCACAGGTAACTCATTAGACAATGCAGATGCAGAGTCTAATCCCTGAGGAACACAAAGAGCAACATCGAAATTGACAGCAACATTCTTCCGAACCACATACTCTTTCAACATATTGATGTGGAAAAACCTTGGACTTTCCATGCATGTCAATACGATAGTTGACAGGTGAACACTTTTTCCTTCACAAGAAAAGGACCTTTCCAGGAAATCTTCAACTTATTCTGTTCATCAGAGAGCAAAACAAGAACTGATCACCCACTTTCAATGAACGAGGAAAGCTCTTTCTGTCTGCGTACACCTTTATACTTGTCGGTCTGACTGTCAGCGGTCTGTTGTGCCTGAGCACAACTGTCCAGTATCCGATTGTGCAAGTCATGTACATATTGGTAAACGTTTTTGTCATCGTCAGTCATCTATGTGCCAGTCCGCTTATCAGCTAACAAAGCAAAGGACCACGGGATGAATGACCGAAAAGTAACTCAAAAGGAGAAAACCCTAAAGTCATATTCGGCAACTCCCGATATGCAAACAGAACAGCCGGAATGTACCGATCCCACTGCTTGGGACAGTCACGACAAACCTCCTTCAGCATGGACTTCAAGGTGCCATTAAACCTTTCCACCATCCCGTTAGACTGAGGGTGGTATGGAGTAATGGTAACAGAAGAAATAGACAACAGACGGTACACTTCCTTCATCAGGTCCGAAACAAACTGAGTACCACAATCAGTAAGAATTTCGGAAGGCAAACCATACCTTGAAAAAATAGAAAGAAGAGCCTCCGCCACAGTGACTGTATCGATACGTTTGAGTGGGACAGCCTCTGGAAACCGAGTAGCTGTATCCACCAACGTCAGAACGTACCGAAAGCCAGAAGAAGACACCTCCAAAGGACCAACCAAATCCATCGCTACCTTCTCAAAAGGTACTGAAACCAACGGCATCTTGTGCAACGGCGCACAAGGGACGCAGTTACGAGACACAGTCTTCTGACAAGTATCACATGAACGACAATACTCCTTGACTGACTGAGACACTCCTGGCCAAAAGAACGATGCAAGAACTCGCTGTAGAGTACGTCTGATCCCACAATGACCAAAAAAAATGCTGTCATGCGCAGTATGAAGCACAACGTTACGTAACTCCTGAGGAACTACCACCTGATGCTTAACTTCACCCTTGTCCTTGACCAAGCGACATAGAACATCATTAAAAAAAAAAAACAGGTTTAGTCAAAGGGGAAGGTACCTCAGTTACAGCTGAAGAGAACAAATGGCTCAAAGAGGCATCACGCTTCTGCATAGCAGCAAATTCCTTAGGCTGTACATCCAGCACAGACAAATCAGGCACTGACAACGGTACAGGCAACTGTTTCTCCTTGTCTGCCTGTAAACGAGTAGTCACATTACATGGGACAAAAGATCCACCAGCACCTGAACATGTTGAAGTAACACCTGGAAGATTACCAAGAATGAAATCCGTTACTGGGTTCTCAATAACACAGGCAAGCACCTCACCCTCAAAGTAAGGTGTACTAACTGAGACCACAGCAAGAGGGAAAACCTCGATCTTGCCTCCAAAAGAAACGACCATGTTGTTCTTTACCAGTGAACTGGTGCGGAAGAACAAAAGAACGGCGCACTCCGCAGTAGTAGTGCAACCTGTGTCTCTCAACACAGAACAGTGAAACCCATTGACCGTTCCTGACTCAACCAGTAAGCCGTCAGTGTTAACATGTGACACCATCGAATGGGCTACAGTAGATGGATCCGAAACATTGTCTGACATACCCGCGACATTCACTGACTTGCTCTACAGATGGACAATCCCGAGCTTTATGAAACCAGCAACCACAATTGTAACAACCTGCGGGTGTACCTGAGGTATTATGAGCCTGTCCGCACTGTCGGCCACGGTTACGCGGATACCGAGAGTTAGACGCTGTTTGACCACCTCTAGGTGTACCGGTATTTGCACCCAAATGACCAGACTGCTGACCACCACGGTGGTAGCAGACTGTTCAAACCGGCTGCCATGATCCCGTCCGCTACGAGAAATTTTGACCACCGCGGGAATTTTGACCTCCACGGTAACGATTACGGTTCTGATTTGAACGCCAAGAGCCAAATCACGGTCTGAACCAACACTGTTTTGGTGATGTGCGAAGGAAACGACATTTACATCAAAAACCGTGTCCGTTCCCTTGCGGGCAAACGTCCGTCCGATCAGGATGTGCAGTCCTGTACTGTTCCGCAAGCTCGCGACATTTCTTCAGCGCTCGCAACCGACCTTTCTTTTTTAGAAAAACAGCCAAGTCCTTTGAAACGCTGTTTAAAATCTGCTCACGCAAAAACAGATCACGAAGTTCCGCATAATCCTTTTTAGTTTTGGACAAGTCAATCCACCGATCAAGAAAATGCGCAGACCGAATCAAATACGCAGGAAATGACTCGCCTTTCTCCGGACGCACGGTACGGAATTTCTCGCGAAATCCTTCGGCGGTACACCGGTAACGCTTAAGTAATTCATCCTTAAGTTCATCCCATGTTAAAGTATCCTTCGCTGCCAAAGAATGATACAGCGTCAACGCACTGCCCTTGAAAAGAGACGCAATATACAATACCCACTTATCTTTGGGCCACTCGCAAGAAGTAGCATGACTCTCAAATCTAAAACAAAAATGCATCAATCTCATCTTTGTTTTCATCAAAGACAGGCATCTTGGGGATATAAGGAGAACGACCAGAAACAGGTTTCGCATCACCAGAACCCTGCGCAGAACCATTGTCTGTTACACCAAAAGCTTTTAATTTTTCCATTTCAAGTTGAAGCTTCTTACTCTGTAACTCAAAATCCCTATCTGCCTTTTTTTTTTCTAACTCCATGGCTTTTAATTCTCATTCTCTCTCTGCTCTCTCTCCTTCTCTCTTGTCTTTCCCTTCCTTTTTTCCCTTTCTTTATCCTTTTCTTCCCTTTCTCTTTTTCTTTCTTTCTTTTCCTTTCTCTCTCTCTCTCTCTCTTTCTTTCTTTCTTTTTTTTTTCCCTCTCTCTTATCCTTTTCTTCCCTCTGTCTTGCGCGCTCAGCGCGATCCTCACACTGTTTGACATATTGAATCAAAGTCCGGCCCATCAAGGCCTAACGTCTTACCCTGAGACAGGTAGGTCTCAAAGGCCGACATTTTAAATGAAATTTTTTTTTCTAAGATAATAAAAAAAAAAAAAAAAAATTTTTGAAAAAGAAAAGAACAATGAAAATTTACTTTAAATTTGAAAAAGAAAAGAAAAATGAATTTAAAGTTTCAGTATAAAATTCCTTCCACTCACACCAAAATCCAATCACTCCTATACACACTAATAAAAAAAAAAAAAACAAAAATTTTTTCAAACAGCAAAACCAAGAAGAATTTCCAAGAAAAAAAAAAAATTGTTTATTTGACAAGCCTCCAAAAATGATCACCCTTTGGATCAAATCAGTGGCCAGGGAAGGGAGAAAAAAAATCGAATTCAAATAATAGGAAAGAAAAAGGTTGTGAAACGAAAAAAAAAAACTACGTAAGGCTAAGCGTCTCCCATCGCCATGCCCCCTTGCTACCCGCAAGAGAAGGTGGAAGCTCACCAGCCTATGGAACAACAATGCCCTAACAAAACAGAGGTAGAAATAGAAAAAGAGGCACTCACTCAACAATCCTTTCACATACACACACACAAAAAAAATCTTAAAACAACATTAATTAAAACAATGAAAAGACAAACACCTAAAAAGGGGATACACAATCACTATCAGAAACCCTACCTAAGAAATGAGAATGAGAAAAATTTCAAACTAGATAGGTGCCTATGATAAAGACGAAATAGAGAGAGAATGAAGTCAGAAAAACAGCAAAAGTAGACAGAGTGGAAATCACCAAGACAGTAAGAAAAAGTAAGACTAGAAATTAGAAAAAGCCCTCTGGACTACCCTACTGGCACAGCCCACCCGTATAATCGGAGACGGACTAGCACAAAATACTAGAATAGGAAAAAAAAAAAAAAACACACACAAAAGTTACATAGGGACACTTTTGAAGGGGGGGGGGGGGGGGGGGGTACAATGAAAAGTGAACACTAAGTCTTAAGTGGGGTGGGGGGAAGAAAAAAAAAATATTTTGCCACTCCAGAAAAAAAACAACAACAACAACAACAACAACAACAAAAAAAACCAACGGTTGGTATAATAATCAAAGTTGCAATAAAAATAAAGGAGGGTTACAAAACAAAATTATTTCAAAATTTGAAATAAAAAATCAGGAAATGGATACAATATAAAGAAACTGATTCAAAATAATGAAAGGAATAAAATTTATGCAATTAATAATAAGTACAAGAAGGGGTTTAAACAAGAAAATTGCCACAAAAAAAAAAATAAAGTAAAGTACTGGGGGGTATATGAGGGGGGGGGGGGGGGGGGGGGGGGGGGTACATGAAAATCTTTAAAATACTCAGTAGAAAAAAAAAAAAACGTGGGAATACAAAAGGAGGAGGGGATTTCACAGCAAATTCTATTCAAATTGCTGAATAATAAATCAAAGAAAGGAAATATGGGGAGGGGTTTAAATGGAAATTTTTACAATAAAGAAAGAAAATTAGGGGGGGGGGGGGGGGGGGGGGGGGGGGGGATGATGTATCCAAATAGAAAAAGGTAATTATACGTAATAATCAAATGTTCCCACACAACATTCAGTAATACCTTAAAAAGCAAATCATTTTTTTTTTCCAATTCAAAATGGGGTGGGGGGAACATCACAACCAAGGGGAGGGGTACGAAACAAAAACAAAGTTCCAAGTCGGGGTCACCACTGTCAGACATTGGATATCCATGCATGCACGCACATACACACACGAACATGACGTCTTTCCTCCGCACACAACTGCATCCACTCCATACACATAAGGCGCAAACAAAGGTCAATTTCGATTCATCCCCTCCTTAATCTTTTAAAATCCCATGGGGTTTTTTTTTACTCTGGCATCAATCAAAGCTTATATATTTTCATAATCTGTAATCCTTTCAGCTGGTGCAACCAATCAAGCACGCTTCTTCTGCGCACAATACTGATTTTGCAGGTTTACTCACTGCAAGTGTCCGCACACACTTTCTGTGGTGTCCGGAACTTCTTCTCTGTGCGGGGATCCCATACTGCCCATTACATATCACAAATACTGGTCGGCGACAAACTTTTGCCCAACCTGGATCTTCCCGCAGATCAGAACTTGGCCCGGGAATGCGCGCAGCCCCCGGCCATCCACCTTAGTGCCCGATCTCCAGTCTCTATTTTTTCCTCTACCGCACGGGGAGTCGGCCCAGCTATAGCAAACCAGATAAACACGAGTTCAAAACACTGCCAGCCAGTTAGCAGTCATGTTACACTTTAACATTTTTGAACTCTTCAATTTTTCAAACATAGTTTCAGTTCCGACAATAAACCGTTGAAAACACATACAGGAGAATCATCTAGATTCTCACAATATAAAATTAGATACTTACGGCTTGAGTACCGGTCAATCAACTACAATTCACATACTTCTGTATGTGTTAGGCCTCTGCCTTTATCAATGGGCACAGTCCGCTTCTTCTTCATCTAAATCATCTGTTCCATTCTCAGAGTGCGCACCGATACAGGTCAACACCTGTTTATATTCAAATCGCGTGAACAGTGTTCAAAAATTTCACTCAAACCCTGGGCCACGTTCAGTCAATACGCTCCCTTGTGTCACACGACTAACCTATAGTGTAACGCACGAATCAATAATCTTTTTCTTAATCTGTACTGTCTCATGTAATCGCGTAGCATACGAAATATCGCTCCGCATTACATGAAAATAACAAACCAGATAAACACGAGTTCAAAACACTGCCAGCCAGTTAGCAGTCATGTTACACTTTAACATTTTTGAACTCTTCAATTTTTCAAACATAGTTTCGGTTCCAACAATAAACCGTGAAAACAAAATGGAGAATCATCTAGATTCTCACAATATAAAATTAGATACTTACGGCTTGAGTACCGGTCAATCAACTACAATTCACATACTTCTGTATGTATTAGGCCTCTGCCTTTATCAATGGGCACAGTCCGCTCTTCTTCATCTAAATCATCTGTTCCATTCTCAGAGTGCGCACCGATACAGGTCACACCTGTTTATATTCAAATCGCGTGAACAGTGTTCAAAAATTTCACTCAAACCCTGGGCCACGTTCAGTCAATTCGCTTCCTTATGTCACACGACTAACCTATAGTGTAACGCACGAATCAATAATCTTTTTCTTAATCTGTACTGTCTCATGTAATCGCGTAGCATACGAAATATCGCTCCGCATTACATGACACAAATATACAACAAAAAACAAAAAAAAAGCAAAAACACACACACACACACACACACACACACACACACACACACTGCTGCATGTCAATTGGTCTGACATAATTATGTAGGCTTATGTAAGCTTGTCAACCGAAACTAAAACCGAAACCTATGACGTTTGGCTGAATCTGGCTACGTTGAATGTAGGCTATTAGATGCCTACTACATTCGCCAGTGAGTCACAGAACAGGCACGAACAAACTAACGATTTCCAAAACGTGAACATGCAACGGAAAAGTAAACTCATTCCATGTAATTGTGGACATATAGACGTATGCATGCTAGCAATGTAAACACATTGTCATGACCACCAACACAAGATAAAAGTCATTTCATATTTCTTGAATTAGATGAAACAGAATTGGATTTTTCCGTGATTAACTTTAATGCAGTCGTACTTTTCACTCTAGTGAGTGAGTGAGCGAACAACCAACCAATCAATCAGGCAGTCAGTGTCGTTCAGTGACTGGCAATGTTTTTATTTGTCTTTGATACAGTAACGTGCGATTGCTTGAAGCTAAAAAAAAAAAGTTACTGCAATGAAGGATTCATGTCTTTGGAATTGCTGGAAACTGCCTGTGATGAATGTAACCTCGCCATATTGAGAAACAAAATGTCAGACTCGGTTTGGTGAGGATGCGTAATGGCTCAAATTTCTCCTTTGCTAATTACCAATTCAATAAAATCAAGAATGCTTAGGGGAATTAAGTCACTGTGCAGGTCTTTTTTTTTTTTAATGAAATTCGTGGAGCTGTTTCTGACTGCTGAGTTTGTGCGCGTGGACAGCCTGCTAGTGCCTGTCCTGTCCAGTGTCGCTTTTTTTTTTTTTTTTTTTTTTTTTTTTAACTCTATTTCTTCTGCTAGCATCGCCCGTTCCTGGTTTCCTTGCTCCTTTTTTTTCCAGTGACCCCTGCTGTTGATTCTCCTCATTTTCTTTCATATGGCCATCAAGGTACAAGCCAGGTGGTTCCAAGCAGACAGATTAAAATCAAAGGAATGGGACTTTTTGGGGGTCTTGAAGCTGGCGCAAAGATGGGCTTATGGGTGAGTGCGAAGGCCTGAAATGTGTGTCAACTAAGGGAAGGTCATGTATTTGAAGACTGTGATTTCATCGGTGAAGATTCCTCCAAACATGAGAAATAATTGGTGGGGAGTTGTTCTTTTGATCAAGTTTCAGTTTAACATTAAATGCTGGCTCAAATCTATGGCAGGCCTCAAAACGCTCACATGGATTATACAGTGTTTTAGTGCAAGTCCTTACATGGATTATACAGTGTTTTAGTGCAAAGTCCTTACATGGATTATACAGTGTTTTAGTGCAAAGTCCTTACATGGATTATACAGTGTTTTAGTGCAAAGTCCTTACATGGTTTATACAGTGTTTTAGTGCAAAGTCCTTACATGGATTATACAGTGTTTTAGTGCAAAGTCCTTACATGGATTATACAGTGTTTCAGTGCAAAGTCCTTACATGGATTATACAGTGTTTTAGTGCAAAGTCCTTACAGGGATTAATACAGTGTTTCAGTGCAAAGTCCTTACATGATTATACAGTGTTTCAATGCAAAGTCCTTACATGGATTATACAGTGTTTTAGTGCAAAGTCCTTACAAGGATTTACAGTGTTTTAGTGCAAAGTCCTTACATGGATTGTACAGTGTTTTAGTGCAAAGTCCTTACATGGATTATACAGTGTTTTAGTGCCAAATCCTAATTGTGGCGTGTGTCCACTGCTATGCCATCCACGTAATTTCGCCACCTATGCGTGTGAGTCATTAGCACACCTTCATCACGTACCTTGTGTTGTGTTGTGTTGTGTTGTGTCCTCTGTGTGTGTGTGTGTGTGTCAAGTCAAGTCAAAATGATCTTTACTTGCCACACACACACACACACACACACACACACACACACACACACACACACACACACTCGTGTGTGTGCGTGTGTGTGTGTGTGTGTGTGTGTGTGTGTGTGTGTGTGTGTGTGTGTGTGTGAGAGAGAGAGAGAGAGAGAGAGAGAGAGAGAGAGAGAGAGAGAGAGAGAGCATTTGTTTTCACAAAGATACTAAAACCAGCGGGTAGGGATAGATGGACATACTGAGGAATATTTTACTCACATCAAAATTACTCTGCATTGAAATTACTCTGTATCAAAATTGATCAACAGTATCGTACGTAACAGATGTGAATAGTGCTCGCTTCTGTTCTCATTCCTTTAGTCCCTGCATAATGAAAAACTGAGAAAACACACACACAAAAAACACACACACACACACCCACACCCACATGCACGCACGCACGCACGCATGCACACGCACGTACACACTCACTCACTCACTCACTCACTCACTCACTCATTCATTCATCCACTCACTCACGCACACTGACAGTGTGATAAGCATTGCGTAGTCATATAATATGACCTGAACATCACGTTTTCCATAATGTGAATCACGGTTTCCATAGTCACGATTCGCTTATTCGCATTTTAACACGATAATATTTTCCAAGGCGCTTTGTGTACCAACTTCAAACAACGAAGTTTTCCAGAAGAAGTGGAACACGGGACTTCGCTAGCAATCGGCGTAGTTCTAAACCACTAAAATATTCCCCACACTTCACCTAAATTGAATAAATAAATAAATTAACAAATAAATAAACAAATACCTTGTTATTTTACACTTGACCAGACGAGCTTTGAATGAAACTGCAAAATAATCATAATACATACCAAACTGAAACTGATAAGACAACGAGGACTGACACGTCACCACACCAAACCACTCGCACCTGCAGCTGCACCTGCCACAACTGCCCAACAAGGCTAACACACTGGGGAATTTTTGCTTTCGGTTTCAGGGAATTCCCCTTGGTTCACGCGCGCCCCCTTCCTTTTGGCTTGAGTCCACGGACGCGAACTCGGCACAAACGACTTTATACTGCTTTTAAAACGAAAAATCCCGACTGAAGTCTGCAGGAGTTGACGAATGTTCTTGATAATGCTCGACTCTGAAGGTATTTGAATGATGTATATTTTTCTTATCTAAATGTAATTTACAAGTCCACCACTCACCCCCAGTCCCCTCTCCCCCTTTCGTTATTTTTCTTGTTCTTTCTTTCTTTCCTTTCTTTTTCTTTCTTTCTTTTTTTTATTTTTTTTTTTTGTCTTCTACGCTCATAAATTCCCTTGCTCAGCCAATGAGTCGATGAAACAGTCCACACCACTGCTTTCACCCTTCCCTCGCTGTCATATGGATATCATACAGGTACTTCATATGATTTATTAATCATCACATCTTTTTTCCCTCTGACAGAGAAAACATAATTTTCAGACAGGAAAACTTGTTTCCCTTACCTCTGACTTACTACATGACCCCAGGCGTAACTCCGAACTTTGACCTGATGCCGCGATTTCTGTTTGTTGAAGAAGACATGTCATTATCATTATTCTTATCATCATCATCATCATCATCATTATGATAAAAATGATAATAACTATAATAATTATCATTATCATCATCAACATTACTATCATCATCATCATCATCATCACTGATCTATTCATCTGTCTTCTTTCATTTCTTTTTCTATTCATTCATTCCATTTTCTTTTTCTTTTCTTTTTTTTTTTTTTCTTTTTTTTTTTGACATTGTACTTTAGTCGTTTTCATTTTCCTTTCAAAAGCTCAACCGGTCTCAGGATCGGCACACTCAAATGTTGACCTCAACATTATGCAAGACGGATCTTTCACGTTTCGTGCCGTTTGACAAAAGTCACCGGTGCCAGCCGATGGCTCATACTCTCATTCGGAATAGGCCGAGACTTGCCGTTAATATACATTTTAACGCGTGAAGCACAACACCAAAGTAGGTACACGACTCTGCCTTTAAACGTATCAGCAGGTGTGTCTGGTTTCTTCAACCGAATTTGAGAAAACTTTTGGATTCAACCAGTTCTGAACTTTGACAAAATGTTTGTAAGTAGATATTCACATTGACGTCCGCACGGGCGCGCGCGCGCACGTGTGTGTGTGTGTGTGTGTGTGTGTGTGTGTGTGTGTGTGTGTGTGTGTGTGTGTGTGTGTGTGTGTGTGCGCGCGCGCGCTCGCGCGCGTGCATGCTGGCTTGCTTATGTTCTCACTTTTTTATGCAGGGCACTAAAGGGGATGAGAACAGAAACGAACACCACCCACATTGTGTTACGTAGGCTGACCATTGATTAATTTTAATGTAATTTTAATATAGAGAAACATGTTCCTCACTATGTCCATCTATCCCCATCCGCAGCGTTTTTTTTTTTTTCCTTTTTGACACGAACTCTCTCTCTCTCTCTCTCTCTCTCTCTCTCTCTCTCTCTCTCTCTCTCTCTCTCTCTCTCTCTCTCTCTCTCTCAATTTACTTTTTCTTTGACTACAATGTCAGATTTTTCTGTTTTAAATGTGAATGTCCATTTACAAATATCTTCGTCAAGGTTCAGAACTTGTCGAACCCAAACGTTGTGTCAAACTGGATTGAGAAAACCAGACACTCTGCTAATACGTTTGAAGAAAAAAGTCGTGTACGTACTTTGTTCTGTAGCAAACGCTTTGTGCATTTGCATTAAAAGATATATTTAGCGGCAAGTCTCAGCCATTTACAAATGAGAGTATGAGCCATTGATTGACGTCGGAGAGTATTCTCAAACCGCATAAGATATTACAGATCAATTTGCATAATGTTTTACGGTGTGTCGATGCGGAGACAGGTGGAGCTTTTGAAAGGGAAATGAAAAAGACTAAATTACAATGTAAATAAATGAATAAACAAACAAACAAACAAATAGATGGATAAAATCAATAATAACAATGATAATAATGATTATAACAATAAGAATAATGGTAATGAAAAAAATAATGATAATTCAATTCAATTCAATTTAGCCCATAGCCACCACTGGGACATAGGCCGCCGACAAGGTCCCTCCAGCTGTCTCTGTCCTGGGCCAGTCTCTCCAGCCGCCCCCATGCGTGTCTCTTGAACCCCAGACGTTCTGGAGCTGCAGGAGCGCTGCCCTAGCCTTGTTGATTCTGGTCTTCACGTCTGCGTCTGTCCCTCCTTGCGTGTCAACGATGCTGCCGAGGTTGGTGAAACTGTCCACCTCTTCTAGTGCTTCGCCTTCACGTGTGATGGGGGATGTGCTGGTGGCATTTACTTTCAGGACCTTGCTCTTCCCTCGATGGATGTTCAGACCCAGCCTGAATGAGTTCTCTGCCACGATGCTGGTCTTTTCCTGCATCTGCTGCTGGTGTGCGACAGTAGAGCTAGGTCGTCAGCAAAGTCCAGGTCGTCCAACTGTGACCAGACAGTCCACTGGATGCCATTCCGCCTCTGTGCTGTGGAT
>JADBJO010002594.1:32500-47500 GCA_016801955.1 Conus betulinus | reverse complement strand
TTATATGTAAGAGGGCAATACTCCATAATTCCTTATTAAGCTATAAGTATAGGTAACTGAACTCGGACTGAGCGATATTTTTTTTTTTTTGTGGTGGTGGTAGTAGTATATTAACCAATTTAGGAGAGATCAAAGGCAGACCATTCCCACGGGAAAAAAGAACTAAGTGCAAAAATGAGGGACCTTAAAGACGAGTAAGGCGTATCTCAGAGCCTTCTTTTTATTGCTCTGTCCACACATGGCACAATGTCAAAGTTGGGAATCACGAACAAACACGAAGCAAAATTGTTAGGCCCCAAGAAAAAAGAGTTAGTGCAGTGTCTACATTCCACAAGCAGGCCAAACCACACTCCATGCAAGGAATCAAAACGGTTACAGCACAGCAAGCCTTTCACCATGTCTAGCCAACTTCTACCCACTGTCAATATCCTCGTGACTCCAGGACAAAATTTCTGTATGACTATATGATCATGTAAACCAACTCCTTTCCTTTCAACCTTTGCAAAACAAGGTTCTGTTGATCCGGTTGTCGTATTGCACAGCATCGAATTTTGTCATTATTGATACATGTTTTAGCCACACAAATAGAAACCTAAGCTGAACGCTTTCATACAGAATGAAAAAAAAAAGTCAATCTCTGCCAGCCATAAGCTTCCCCCTAACTGCGGGGCATACCACTTCAGAATCGTGGAGATCAACTCCCGTCAGCCTTCAACAGCCTTGTGACTACAGGACAAACCGCTAACAGCATTGTAATTATAGGACAAATCCGTCAACATCTTTACAACTGTAGGACAAACTCTTAACAGCACTGTAACTATAGGACAAACCCTTCACAGCATTGTAACTATAGGACAAACCCTTAACAGCCTTGTAACAATAGGACATTGTAATTATAGGACAAATCCGTCAAAATCTTACAACTGTAGGACAAAACTCTTAACAGCACTGTAACTATAGGACAAACCCTTCACAGCACTGTAACTATAGGACAAACTCTGCAGCACTGTAACTATAGGACAAACTCTTAACAGCACTGTAACTATAGGACGAACTGCTCAAAAGGCGGGTGAAGATAGTGCTTCTCTGGGTCCTCCCCCAACGCCATCGGGTGTTTCTTTTCTTCTTCTACAGGACGAACCCTTTAACAGCCTTGTAACTATAGGACAAACCTTTACAGCACTGTATCTATAGGACAAACCCTTTACAGCACTGTATCTATAGGACAAACCCTTTACAGCACTGTATCTATAGGACAAACAAACCCTTTACAGCACTGTAACTATAGGACAAACCCTTAACAGCACTGTGGACAAACCCTAACAGCACTGTAACTTAGGACAAACCCTTAACAGCACTGTAACTGTGGGACAAACTCTTAACAGCACTGTAACTGTGGGACAAACTCTTAACTGCCGTGCAACTGTGAGAGAAATCCTTAACAGCCTTATAACTATACGACAAAATCTTCTCGTGACTTTAAGAAAAAGCCATAAGACTATAGGATCGAAGGTATCAAATGCTACCAATCATAAATATCCTCGTAAACACTGGACAAAGTCATATAACTACAAATCATAGGAATCAACATCTACCAACTCTAAACATCCTCGTGGCGACGGGACAAAGCTCCACACGACTGAGGAAATCAACTTCTATTAAACGTCCTCATGCTAACTACAAAGTTGTCTGACACCAGGATCATAGAAATTTTTTTTTAAATGGTACCCTTGAACACATCAATACAGACCCTTTCAATAAGTCTACACTTTCCTTAAAGCCTTATATTTCTGTTATATATGTAAACAAAACAAAACAAAACAAAACAAAACGAAACAAAACAAACCTAAACGAGCATACTTAATGTTCATCCCGGTCAAGACTCTTCCCATTTAAGACCCACTAATTAACGATATTTAGAGGTGTTTATTGACAGGTTTCACGGTCATTGAGTTCTCTCCCAGGCAGGACGGTTCCTGATCACAGGATGGAGCACCAGGACCCTCCTGGCCCTGGCCGTCATCCAGAGCGGAGAGAAAGCGGTGTTGGTAGTTGCTGAGGACGATGTCTCCCTGGTGGACCCAGATGTCCCGGCCTCTGGCCATAGCTCTCTTCAGCCTGCTTTCAGGAATCCACAGCTCAATGGCGCAGTCCACCTTGCCCTCATCCTCCCTTGAGGAGCCGAAGCGGCCCCAGTTGTTGTCCGCGATCTTCTTTCGGCCCTCCGCTGGGTTCAGCGTGGTCAGGTACACCCCTGTCACATACAACACAGCACTAAACTATACGCCGAATGCAAGCATATGCGCGCATGGTCGCCCTTACAAGCACACACGCGCATCAAATATCAACACACACACACACACACACACACACACACACACACACACACACACACACACACACACGCACACACACTAACGCTCTTCCTCCATCCCCACCCCACCCTTCCTCATCGCGGCCTATTTTGAAACTCCTTTAGGAACGGTCACTTCTAGAGCAGTTTTAACGGACATATAATAACAATGACCGAACACACTTCCTTTCTTCTTCTTCTTCAGATGTTTTCGCCAGTGACTGTCAGAAGGTCGGATACCTGCCCTGTCAGTGTTCACAGCATGGGTAAGCCTGCAGGTCAGATGTCTGCTGAGTCTGGTTATTGTCAGTTAGCCTGGCATCTTTGCCAGCCGTTGTCACCTGGTCAGTTCGGCCCTCCATTGGCCTCAACCTGCTCAGGTCTACGCGCAGTCAGGACAAGTCGCGTTTCGTACTCGAAAACAAACTAAAAAAAAACAACCAGCCAAACAAAAACAAACAAACAAACAAAACGAAAAACGAAAAAAAAAACCCAAAAAAAAACTCATCCTTTATGATTCCGTATATTCTGCATAGTATATTGTGTGGACCAGTCCGCAAGCAAGCAGAAAACTGTGTTCTCCACTGCTAGGACACATTCACTATTGACCTGTGTGTTCTCCACTGCTAGGACACATTCACTATTGACCTGTGTGTTCTCCACTGCTAGGACACATTCACTATTGACCTGTGTGTTTCCACTGCTAGGACACATTCACTATTGACCTGTGTGTTCTCCACTGCTAGGACACATTCACTATTGACCTGTGTGTTCTCCACTGCTAAGGCACATTCACTATTGCCCTGTGTGTTCTCCACTGCTAGGACACATTCACTATTGCCCTGTGTGTTCTCCACTGCTAGGACACATTCACTATTGACCTGTGTGTTCTCCACTGCTAGGACACATTCACTATTGACCTGTGTGTTCTCCACTGCTAGGACACATTCACTATTGCCCTGTGTGTTCTCCACTGCTAGGACACATTCACTATTGACCTGTGTGTTCTCCACTGCTAAGGCACATCCACTATTGACCTGTGTGTTCTCCACTGCTAAGGCACATTCACTATTGACCTGTGTGTTCTCCACTGCTAAGGCACATTCACTATTGCCCTGTGTGTTCTTCTCCACTGCTAGGACACATTGACTATTGCCCTGTGTGTTCTCCACTGCTAAGGCACATCCACTATTGACCTGTGTGTTCTCCACTGCTAAGGCACATTCACTATTGACCTGTGTGTTCTCCACTGCTAAGGCACATTCACTATTGCCCTGTGTGTTCTCCACTGCTAAGGCACATTGACTATTGACCTGTGTGTTCTCCACTGCTAAGGCACATCCACTATTGACCTGTGTGTTCTCCACTGCTAAGGCACATCCACTATTGACCTGTGTGTTCTCCACTGCTAAGGCACATTCATTGCCCTTGTGTTCTCCACTGTAAGTGTTATCCACTGCTAAGGCACATTGACTATTGACCTGTGTGTTCTCCACTGCTAAGGCACATTCACTATTGACCTGTGTGTTCTCCACTGCTAAGGCACCATTCACTATTGACCTGTGTGTTCTCCACTGCTAGGACACATTCACTATTGACCTGTGTGTTCTCCACTGCTAAGGCACATTCACTATTGACCTGTGTGTTCTCCACTGCTAGGACTAGGACATTGCATTCACTATTGACCTGTGTGTTCTCCACTGCTAGGACACATTCACTATGACCTGTGTGTTCTCCACTGCTAAGGACACATTCACTATTGACCTGTGTGTTCTCCCACTGCTAAGACACATTCACTACTGACCTGTGTGTTCTCCACTGCTAAGGCACATTCACATTGACCTGTGTTTCTCCACTGCTAAGACACATGTGTGTTCTCCACTGCTAAGGCACATTGACTATTGCCCTGTGTGTTCTCTCCACTGCTAAGGCACATTCACTATTGACCCTGTGTGTTCTCCACTGCTAAGGCACATTCACTATTGACCTGTGTGTTCTCCACTGCTAAGGCACATTCACTATTGCCCTGTGTGTTCTCCCACTGCTAAGGCACAAGGCACTGTGTGTTCTCACTGCTATATGACCTGTGTGTTCTCCACTGCTAAGGCACATTCACTATTGACCTGTGTGTTCTCCACTGCTAAGGCACATTGACTATTGCCCTGTGTGTTCTCCACTGCTAAGGCACATTCACTATTGACCTGTGTGTTCTCCACTGCTAAGGCACATTCACTATTGACCTGTGTGTTCTCCACTGCTAAGGCACATTGACTATTGCCCTGTGTGTTCTCCACTGCTAAGGCACATTCACTACTGACCTGTGTGTTCTCCACTGCTAAGGCACATTCACTATTGACCTGTGTGTTCTCCACTGCTAAGGCACATTCACTATTGACCTGTGTGTTCTCCACTGCTAAGGCACATTCACTATTGCCCTGTGTGTTCTCCACTGCTAAGGCACATCCACTATTGACCTGTGTGTTCTCCACTGCTAAGGCACATCCACTATTGACCTGTGTGTTCTCCACTGCTGGAGCACATTCACTATGACTGCACACTAATGCCTGACGCTTACGCAAATTGGTCAGCCTGTGATCCCATAACGTACCTCGTCCATAGAAGGCATCAGCGTTGCTCAGAGGGCTTTCTCGGATGTAGCCAGAACTTTTGATTCGTCTCAGGCTGTCTTCACTCGTGTAATGGTACACTTTCAACATGGTTCACCTTGGTCGATTGTCTGCTGTTGAACACACACACACACACACACACACACACACACACACACACACCACACACACACACACACACACACACACACACACACACACACACACACACACACACACACACACACACACACACACACACACACACACACACACACACACACACACACACACACACACACACACGCAATTGTGACAAAAGCACGAATGCATACAAACACACGCACACACACACACACACACACACACACACACACACACACACACACACACACACACACACACACACACACACACACACACACACACACACACATTATAAAGTGAGGTTGGTAATCACCACTTGACGTAGCATATCTGTGTTCTTGGAAAACTGCAAGACAAGAAGAGAAAAGGTTTGCCGTCGAGGAGTGCTTATGCGCAACCGAAACTTGGACCTCAACCGTTCTGCGCCCTAGTTTCAAGAGCGATTCTTGGCAGCCGCGCTGTGGCATGCAGTTGTGTAGCACTGCCGTGCCATAGGCCTGTCTGCAAACACTGCCCGTCTGCGTCAACCGAAACTGAAACCACGACGTTTCGCTGAAGCCGGCAACGTTGAAAGAAGGCTAACAGCCGCCAGTGCATCACTGAACAGGGTCTCGAACGAATCAACAATGTAATTTTAGTAAATCTCTCTCTCTCTCTCTCTCTCTCTCCTCTCTCTCTCTCTCTCTCTCTCTCTCTCTCTCTCTCTCCTCTCTCTTTCTGTATGCCGCAGAAGAAAAGACAAAACGAATCGGAAAATCACAAAACTGACAACAGACGAACGATGAAAGACACAAGCATACAAAAAAGCAACACACACACACACACACACACACACACACCGCTGCATGTCAATTTGGACTGACATAATCATGTAGGCTTATGTAAACTCGTCAACCGAAACTAAAACCGAAACCTATGACGTTTGGCTGAATCTGGCCACGTTGAATGTAGGCTATCAGACGCCCACTACATTCGCCAGTGAGTCACAGAACAGGCCACGAACAAACTAACGATTTCCAAAACGTTAATATGCAACGGAAAAGTAAACTCGTTCCATGTAATTGTGGACAGATAGACGTATGCATGCTAGCAATGTTAACACGTTGTCATGACCAACACAAGATGAAAAAAAAGAGATACGAAGATGGTGGGAGTCATTTCATATTTCTTGAATTAGATAAAACAGAACTGGATTTTTCCGTGATTAATTTTAATGCAGTCGTACTTTTCACTCTAGTTAGTGAACGAACAACCAACCAATCAAGCAAGCAGTCAGCGTCGTTCAGTGACTGGTAATGTTTTTATTTGTCTTTGATACAGTAATGTGCGATTGCTTGGAGCTAAAAAAAAAAAAAAGGTTACTGCAATGAATTCCTTGGAATTGCTGGAAACTGCCTGTGACGATTGCAGCCTCGCCTTTGAGAATCAAAATGTCGGACTCGGTTAGGTGAGGATGCGTAATGGCTGTAGTTTCTCCTTTGCTAATTACCAATTCAGTAAAATGAAGAATGCTCGGGGGAATTAAATTTTTTGTGCAGGTCTTTTTTTCTTTTTTCTTTCTTTCTTTTGTTTTTTTTAAATGAAAATCGTGGAGCTGTTTCTGACTGCTGAGTTTGACCGCGGACAGCCTGCTAGTGCCTATCCTGTGCTGTGTCGGTTTAAAAAAAAATTAATTAATTAATTAATTTATTTTTACCTCCATCTCCTTCTGCTGGCATCGCCGTTCCTGGCTTCCTTGCTCCTTTTATTTTAATTTTTTTTTTTTTTTACTAGATTTCTACAATGACCCCTGCTGTCCCTATTCTCTATCCTCACCCATCCCCACTTCAGGCTCATTCTTTCCTGCCAACACATTCCCCTGATTATTCACATTTTAATCACAGCTCACTGGCTGCACACCAAAACTTTCTGTGCCAAGGCCTTGCTTAATTAAGGAGTCGAGTATTTATAGAACTGGATTGTTTGGAGAATCCACATGTGTCTGATTCTCCTCCTTTTCTTTCATATGGCCATCAAGATACAAGCCAGGTGGTTCCAGCAGGCAGGTTGAAATCAAAGGAATGGACTATTTGAGGGACTTGAAGCTGGCGCAAAAATGGGCTTATGGGTGAGTGCGAAGGCCTGAAATGTGTGTCAACCAAGGGAAGGTCATGTACTTGTAGACTGTGATTTCATCGTGAAGATCCCTCCAAACATGAGAAATAATTGATGGGGAGTGTTTCTTTTGATCAAGTTTCAGTTTAACATTAAATGCTGGCTCAAATTTATGGTAGGCCTCAAAATGCTTACATGGATTATACAGTGTTTTAGCGCAAAGTCCTTACGTGGATTATACAGTGTTTTAGTGCAAAGTCCTTACGTGGATTATACAGTGTTTTAGTGCAAAGTCCTTACCTGGATTATACAGTGTTTTGTGCAAAGTCCTTACAGGGATTATACAGTCTTTTAGTGCAAAGTCCTTACAGGGATTATACAGTGTTTTAGTGCAAAGTCCTTACAGGGATTATACAGTGTTTTAGTGCAAAGTCCTTACATGGATTGTACAGTGTTTTGGTGCAAAGTTTCTTACATGGATTGTACAGTGTTTTAGTGCAAAGTCCTTACATGGATTATACAGTGTTTTAGTGCCAATCCTAATTGTGGCGTGTGTCCACTGCTATGCCATCCACGTAATTTCGCCACCTATGCGTGTGAGTCATTAGCACACCTTCATCACGTACCTTGTGTTGTGTTGTGTTGTGTTGTGTCCTCTGTGTGTGTGTGTGTGTCAAGTCAAGTCAAAAAATGATCTTTACTTGACACACACACACACACACACACACACACACACACACACACCACACACACACACACACAAAGACACAAGACAAAATTCTTTATTTACGAGGATAATAGATAAGCACTGACGTACTTTTTTACATCCAGTCCTCGCCCTGAGTAGGGACTGCAACAAGCAGTGAAATGAAATAATGTAAGAAAGCAAACAAGCAAACAAGGCGGTCATGCAATCATAATGGAACATCGAGTGAAAATAGAAGAGAAATGAACATTTAAAAAAAACATAAACAATAATAAACAAACAAATAAAATTAAATAAATATAAAAATGAAAATAATAATAATGAAGGGGAAGGAGAGAGTGGGGGTGGGAGGTGGGCTGAGCTTGGGAAATATCTGGAAATGTACCCCAACGTACAAAATTAGCATGTATAACAACAAACAGTAAAATGAATATGACAAAGTACGTACCTAATTTTGAACACACACATACAAGCACGCACGCACGCACGCACAGAGAGAGAGAGAGGGGGGGGGGAGAGAGAGAGAGAGAGAGAGAGAGAGAGAGAGAGAGAGAGAGAGAGAGAGAGAGAGAGAGAGAGCAAGTCACAACATGTAATCATTTTTCGTAAGACATGAAAATACGTAGAAGGTATTTAGCAACGTGAGATGGAATTTGGGGAGGAGGGGGGGGGGGGGGGGGGGGGGGAAAAAAAAAAAGAAAGAGAGAGAGAGAGAGAGAGAGAGAGAGAGAGAGAGAGAGAGAGAGAGAGAGAGAGAGAAATTAAGGGAACAACAGAAACTGAAGGTAGTAATTAAGCATAAAATGTAATAATTTGAATGGAAATGTACTAAAACGTACAACAATTAGTATGTATAAAAACAGACGGTAAAATGAATTTGACAAAGTATGTACATAATTTGGAACACACACACGCACGTTCGCGCAGAGAGAGAGAGAGAGAGAGAGAGAGAGAGAGAGAGAGAGAGAGAGAGAGAGAGAGAGAGAGAGAGAGACAGACAGACAGACAGACAGACAGACAGAGACAGACAGACACACAGACAGGCAGAGAGAGAGAGAGAGAGAGAGAGTAGAGTCAAAAAAAAGGGCACAACATATAATCATTTGTTTCATAAAGCATGAAAATGCGTAGAAGGTATTTAGTAAAATGACATGGAGTTTGGAGGGAAAGAAAGAAAAAAAGAAAAAAAAAAAAGCCAGAGACAGAGACAGAGACAGAGACAGAAAGACACAGAGAGATACAGAACTGGAGAGAATCATGAATACATGAAACGGAAACCACTCATGGAAAGATCATGTTAAAGACAAATACATTAATAACATGTGCAATATAACACACGAAAGAGCTGACTAAAATAATGAAACAATACATATATATATGAGCAAAATCATGATAAGAAGATGAGAACAAGGAGAGGATGTACTTGAAGGCACTTGTGTGCGAGAGAGAGAGAGAGAGAGAGAGAGAGAGAGAGAGAGAGAGAGAGAGAGAGAGAGAGAGAGAGAGAGAGAGATGCATAAGCGAAAGGAGTGCAGGGAACGACGATAGAGAGAGGGAGAAGAGGCGAGAGTGGGTGTGGGAAAGAGCATGTTTAGAACAATCTAACAATCAAAAAACAACAAGAGATGTAAGACAATCGATTTTGACGCACCAGGGAAAAAAGAAAATAAAGCATAAATGGAGGGGGGCGGATGCATAATGATAGCCCAGTCACCCCACGGGTAGGGGTGGGGATGTCATCTAGATCATATATCAAGTCATTACAGGAGAATCATGAGAGAGAGAGAGAGAGAGAGAGAGAGAGAGAGAGAGAGAGAGAGAGAGAGAGAGAGAGAGAGAGAGAGAGAGAGTCGCATGAGAATAAAAGCATAACGACATAATGACAAGAGGGCAACAGATGTAGTAAACACACACACACACACACACACACACACACACACACACACACACACACACACACACACACACACACACACACACACACACACACACACACTCACATAAGACATACTTACTAAACAGAAGATGTGCATTTCAAATACAAAACACTTTCTAATTAGACAGGCTCATACATAAGGTAAAGAGAGGGGGGTGGTGTGTGTGGATTTATGGCGGAGTATGCAAATACTGGCAGATGAGATGGTTGAAATAATGGTGTTTGAAGTTTGATATGCATTGGTGTTTGTTGGTTGATTTAGGGAGCGAGTTCCATTGACAGGAACCTGAATATGTTAAACTGGATTTGAATAAGTCATTTCTAGGAACAGGGACATGAAGTTTAGGGTAGAGTTCTTGAGGAATTTATCGGGAATCTGTGAACTAATGTGGTGGGTGCCTTCCCAGACACAATCCTGTGCATTACGATCCCTTTGTTGTATTCTAATCTCAGACTTAAGGGGAGAACCTGAATCTTTTTATAGTCCGAGTCCAGAGACAGAGACAGAGAGAGAGAGAGAGACAGAGACAGAGAGAGAGAGAGAGAGAGAGACAGAGAGACAGAGAGAGAGACAGAGACAGAGACAGAGACAGAGAGAGAGAGAGAGAGAGAGAGAGAGAGAGAGAGAGAGAGAGAGAGAGAGAGAGAGAGAGAGAGCATTTGTTTCATAAAGATACTAAAACAAGCGGGTGGGGAACGATGGACATACTGAGGAATATTTTAATCACATCAAAATTACTCTGCATTGAATTACTCTATATCAAAATTGATCAACGGTTATCGTACGTAACAGATGTGAATAGTGTTGGCTTCTGTTCTCGTTCCCTGTAGTCCCTGCATAAGGAAAAACTGAGAACACACACACACACTCACATGCACGCACGCACGCACGCATGCACACGCACGTACACACTCACTCACTCACTCTCTCACTCATTCATCCACTCACTCACGCACACTGACAGTGTGATAAGCATTGCGTAGTCATATAATATGACCTGAACATCACGTTTTCCATAATGTGAATCACGGTTTCCATAGTCACGATTCGCTTATTCGCATTTTAACACGATATATTTTTCCAAAGCGCTTTGTGTACCAACTTCAACAACGAAGTTTCCAGAAGAAGTCGAACACGGGACTTCGCTAGCAATCGGTGTAGTTCTAAACCACTTAAATTATTCCCCACACTTCACCTTAAATGAATGAATAAATAAATTAACAAATAAAAATAAACAAATACCTTGTTATTTTACACCTGACCAGAGAGCTTTGAATGAAACTGCAAAATAGTCATAATACATACCAAACTTGAACTGATCAGAGAACGAGGACTGACACGTCACCACACCAAATCACTCGCACCTGCACCTGCGCCTGCCACAACTGCGCATGTAGGCTAACACACAGGGGAATTTTTGCTTTCGGTTTCCAGGAATTCCCCTTGGTTCACGCGCGCCCCCTTCCTTTTGGCTTGAGTCCACGGACGCGAACTCGGCACAAACGACTTTATACTGCTTTTAAAAACGAAAAAATCTCGACTGAAGTCTGCAGGAGTTGACGAATGTTCATGATAATGCTTGACTCTGAAGGTATTTGAATGATGTATATTTTTCTTATCTAAATGTAATTTACAAGTCCAACCACTCAGTCCTCCCCCCCCCCCCCCCCCCAGTCCCCTCTCTCCCCCCTTTCGTTATTTTTCTTGTTCTTTTCTTTCTTTCCTTTCTTTTTCTTTTTTTTTTTTTTTTTTTTTTTTTTGTCTTCTACGCTCATAAATTCCCTTGCCCAGCCAATGAGTCAACGAAACAGTCCACACCACTGCTTTCATCCTTCCTCGCTGTAACATGGATATCATACATGTACTTCATATGATTTATTAATCATCACATCTTTTTTCCTTCTGACAGAGAAAACATAATTTTCAGACAGGAAAACTTGTTTCCCTTACCTCTGACTTACTACATGACCCCGAGCGTAACTCCGAACTTTGACCTAATGCCGCGGTTTCTGTTTGTTGAAGAAGACATGTCATTATCATGATTATCATCATCATCATCATTATAATAATAATAATAGTGATAATAACAATGATAATTATCATTATCATCAACATTACTATCATCATCATCATCGTCATCGTTATCATCATCATTGATCTATTCATCTATCTTCTTTCATTTCTTTTTTCTATTCATTCTTTTTTTTTTCTTTTCTTTTCTTTTTTTTTTTTTTTTTTTTTTTTTTTGACATTGTTTAGTCGTTTTTCATTTTCCTTTCAAAAGATCAACCTATCTCAGCATTGGCACACCCAATTGTTGACTTCAACATTATGCAGATGGATCTTTCACGTTTCGTGCCGTTTGAGAAAAGTCTCCAGTGTCAGCCGATGGCTCATACTCTCATCGGAATAGGCTGAGACTTGCCGTTAAAATACATTTTAATGCACGTGCACAACACGTTTGCTACAGAGCAAAGTAGGTACACGACTCTGCCTTTAAACGTATCAGCAGGGTGTCTGGTTTCTTCAACCGAAGTTGAGAAAACTTTTGGGTTCAACAAGTTCTGAACTTTGATTAAGATATTTGTAAATGGATATTCACATTGAAACAGAGAATCTTACGCCCGCACGGGCGCTCGCGCGCGCGTGTGCACGTGCGCGCTGGCCTGCTTGTGTTCTCACTTTTTTTTTTTTTTTTTTTTTTTTTTTAATGCAGGGCGCTAAAGGGAATGAGAACAGAAACGAACACCATCCACGTTGTCTTACGTAGGATGACCATTGCTTAATTTTAATGTAATTTTCATATAGAGTCATATGTTGCTCACTATGTCCATCTCTCCCCATCCGCAGCTTTTGTTTTTTTATGACTTTATGACACGAATTCTCTCTCTCTCTCTCTCTCTCTCTCTCTCTCTCTCTCTCTCTCTCTCTCTCTCTCTCAAATATCATTTTTTCTTTGACTACAATGTCAGATTTTCTGTTTTAATGTGAATATCCATTTACAAATATCTTCGTCAAGGTTCAGAACTTGTCGAACCCAAACGTTGTGTCAAATTGGATTGAGGAAACCAACAAAGAAAAAGTCGTGTGCGTACTTTGTTCTGTAGCAAACGTTTTGTGCACTTGCATTAAAAGTTACATTTAGCGGAAGTCTCAGCCACTTACAAATGAGAGTATGAGCCATTGATTGACGTCGGAGAGTATTCTCAAACCGCATAAAATATTACAGATCAATTTGCATAATGTTGAAGTCAACATATATACGGTGTGTCGATGCGAAAACAGGTGGAGCTTTTGAAAGGGAAATGAAAAAGACTAAATTACAATGTAAATAAATGAATAAATGAAAAACAAACAAACAAAAAGATAGATGGATAAATCAATAATAACAATGATAATAATAATAACAATAAGAATAATGATAATAAAAAAAATAATAATGATAATCAATTCAATTCAATTTAGCCCATAGCCACTACTGGGACATAGGCCACCGACAAGGTCCCTCCAGCTGTCTCTGTCCTGGGCCAGTCTCTCCAGCTGCCCCCATGTGTGCCTCTTGAACCCCAGACGTTCTGGAGCTGCAGGAGAGCTGCCCTAGCCTTGTTGATTCTGGTCTTCACGTCTGCGTCTGTCCCTCCTTGCGTGTCAACGATGCTGCCGAGGTTGTGAAAAACTGTCCACCTCTTCTGGTGCTTCGCCTTCACGTGTGATGGGGGATGTGCTGGTGGCATTTACTTTCAGGACCTTGCTCTTCCCTTGATGTATGTTCAGGCCCAGCCTGGACGAGTTCTCTGCCACGATGCTGGTCTTTTCCTGCATCTGCTGCTGGGGGTGGCGAGAGTAGAGCTAGGTCGTCAGCAAAGTCCAGGTCGTCCAACTGTGACCAGAGAATCCACTGGATGCCATTCCGCCTCTGCCTATGATCCCTCATGACCCAGTCAATGGCAGGCAGGAACAGAAACAGAGACAGCAAACATCCCTGTCTGACCCCTGTTCGGACTTGAAAAGCCTCAGAGACCTGACGTCCATGGACTACCCTGCAGGTGAGTCCCTCATTCGAATTCCTGATGATGTTGGTGAGCTTCGCTGCCATTCCATAGTGTCATGGCAGTTTCCCATAGAGTTTCTCTGTCTACGCTGTCAAAGGCTTTATCATAATGGTGGAATCTGATGTTGAGGGAGGCATTCCACTCTAGGGACCGCTCTAGGATGATGCGCAGCGTTGCAATCTGATCCGTGCGCGAGCGATCTTTTCGGAAGCCAGCCTGCTGGTCTCGGAGGTGGGTGTCGACGATGTCCTTCATCCTGTTCAGTTAATGGCGGGATAAAAAACGGTCATACACACAAAACTCCACTGCCCGTCTTATACAGGCAGTGTCCGCAGGAGTATCAGCCTGCGTACGCAGAAAGAAAGAAAGAATGAATCCTATTCAGTAGGATCGTGTCAAAGACCTTCTCAGGAACTGACAGTAGGGTAATCCCTCTGTAGTTTGCTCAGTTGCTGAGGTCTCCTTTCTTTGGCAGCTTGATCAAGTACGCCTTCTTCCACTCCGATAGCACTTGTTTCTTCCTCCCAAATCTTCCTGAAGACGGCGTGGGGCATATCGACAGTGGTTTCCACGTCCGCCTTCAGCGCCTCAGCCGGAATGTTGTCAGGTCCAGCTGCTTTGCCTGTCTTCAGCTGCTTGAGGGCTTTCCTGATCTCTTCTTTGCGGGGCAAACCGCAGTCAATCGGCAGGGTCGCTGTCAGCTGCCGGGATGTCTGGTTGTTCCTTAGGAGCTGGCTGGTCGGTTCAGCAGCTCTTCAAAGCGTTCCCTCCATCGGTTCTTCTGCCCCTCATCGCCTGGGATGGCCTGTCCATCCTTGTCCTTCACTGGCCTCTCAGGTTTGGAGAACTTTCCACAGAGCTTCCTGGTGGTGGTCCTGAAGTCCTTCATGTTTCCATGTCGGGCAGCTTCCTTATTGTCCTGGGTCATGAGTGAATGGGTAGGCCTTATTGTCCTGGGTCATGTGTAAACGGGTAGGCCTATAGACCTTGATCATGTGGAATCGGGTAGGTCTTGGTCATGTGCAGATAGGCCTGATTGTCCTTGTCATATGTAAATGGGTAGGCCTTATTGTCCTTGGTCATGTGTAAACGGGTAGGCCTTACT
>JADBJO010002594.1:10000-12500 GCA_016801955.1 Conus betulinus | reverse complement strand
TCCAGGCCCACACTGCATTACTGGGAGACAACAGTGGCTTTTGTGTCGGCGCACCTGGAGCGCATACTGGGCCCTCCGTTTTTTTGACGGAAGGGGGTGGAGGGGGGGGGGGAGGGGGGAGTTGGAATTGGAGCCGGAGGGCGGAGGAGAGGGATTGGTGGGGAGGGGAGGGGGGGGGGTGGAGGGTTAAAGAAAACGCTTACCCAACAAAATTGGGAAAGAGTGGGGGTTAGTTACCGCCAAGAACACACAGAGTACAGGACTAGACGCAATGCATTTCGACCTCTTGGGTCTTCTTCGGGTGAAAACAAATAACATTTAGGACAGCGACAAGAAATGGATTTGGAGGCGAGCAGGAGAAGTGCAGCTAAGTGGTTCCATGGTCTTGTCGCTGTCCTAAATATTATTTGTTTTCACCTGAAGAAGACCCAAGAGGTCGAAATGTATTGTGTCTAGTCCTGTGCTCTGTTTGTCTGTGTTCTTGGCGGTAACTAACCTCCTCTCTTTCCAAATTGTGGTTTCATTTTCCGCCCTCGGTTCACTCCGTTTTGAAACTTTACCCAACAAACTCTCTCCCCCCCCCCCCCCCCACCTACCCCCCCCGTCCGTTCCTCCCTAATTCAGAACGCCTTCAATTCTGTGGTATACTCCCCCACCACAGCAGGGCGAAAAATCTCACTTCAGCAGACCCCAGAAAAGAGAAGAAAATGATGTAAAGAAATAAGTGTCCCCCCCCCCCCCCCCCAAGAAAAAAAAAAAAAAAAAAAAAAGGAAAATAAAGTGATAGTAAACAAAGTAAAAGTGGGGGAAATCAGTTTCTGCTTGAGAGCCCCATTGCTAAGTCATTTTTATCGTGACCAAGGATTATTTGTTGACCTGCACTTGTCCCCTCCACCACCTCTCACCCCCTTTCTTTGTCTTCGTTGTTTGTGACGTTTGCTGTTTGATTTGTTGTTCTGCCTAAAAAACACACCAATGGTCTTGTTAGCTTAGTGTTTGTTCGTCCATGTAGTGGCCAAGATTTCAACAGTTAGTTTCAAGTAGATCCATCATAAAGACATCCAACCAACCAACCAGACCAGCAGAAGAGCTCAGAAAGTGTTCGAATGAAACGTCCTACGTTTGATGGAGGTCGAACCAGTCTTTGGTTTCCATTTATCGTGTGTCACGTGCCCAGAAGAAGTACTTACACACACACACACACACACACACACACACACACACTCTCTCTCTCTCTCTCTCTCACTCACTCACTCACTCACTCACTCACTCACACACGCACTCACACTTACACACACACACACACACACACACACACACACACACACACACACACACACACACAGAGCACGTGTGTGTGTGTGTGTGTGTGTGTGTGTGTGTGTGTGTATGTGTGTGTGTGTGTGTGTTATGTGTGTGTGCGCGCGCGAGCATGCGTGTACAGATGAATTTTTCATGAAACCCAAAGAGTTTTATGCGACGCGCTCCATACTGTCCCGAGTCTGATGAGGAGGAATTTGACTGAGCTTGTCGACCTACTTCTTCATGTAGATGGCTGGTCGACCTACTTCTTCATGTAGATAGCTTGTCGACCTACTTCTTCGTGTAGATAGCTTGTCGACCTACTTCTTCATGTGGATGACTTGTCGACCTACTTCTTCATGTAGATAGCTTGTCGACCTACTTCTTCATGTAGATGGCTTGTCGACCTACTTCTTCATGTAGATGGCTTGTCGACCTACTTCTTCGTGTAGATAGCTTGTCGACCTACTTCTTCATGTAGATAGCTTGTCGACCTACTTCTTCATGTAGATAGCTTGTCGACCTACTTCTTCATGTAGATGGCTTGTCGACCTACTTCTTCATGTAGATGGCTTGTCGACCTACTTCTTCATGTGGATGGTTTGTCGACCTACTTCTTCATGTGGATGACTTGTCGACCTACTTCTTCATGTGGATGACTTGTCGACCTACTTCTTCATGTGGATGGCTTGTCGACCTACTTCTTCATGTTCTTCATGTAGACGGCTTGTCGGCCTACTTCTTCATGTAGATGGCTTGTCGACCTACTTCTTCATGTAGGGAAAACCGGGCATTGAGCATTCCTGACGATCCTGATGCATGCTCTTTGTTCTGCCACTGTCCACTAAAGGGTATTCTCCGCCACTTCTTGGAAGCCGGTGCATTGTAGAACTATTCACGACTTCTCCTGCGAGCTGCTGTTGTTGATACTCTGCGCACTCAGTATCTGATTTTGGTCATTGGCCATGCAGATCAGACGAAGGCCAGGCAGGAGAGTGACCAGCAGGTTGCTGGATGAGGGAAACTGCTCTGTGCACGGCTGCTCGTGCTGTCGGCGGCACCTGATAATGTCCCTCGCGTGGCCTTGCTTTGACCGTTAAAGACCTGACCAGGAAAGGTTGCTTGTGCGACCTGCCGCACGAACTGTGTGTGACCGCCTGACAAAAGACTCCGACATCAACGCTTTGGGGCTCCTGGG
>JADBJO010002594.1:0-5000 GCA_016801955.1 Conus betulinus | reverse complement strand
CTGTGACGTGGTCGGTCCGTCTTTTTCCCTTTCTTTATATGACGTGGTCTGTCTTTCACCCTTTCTGTGACGTGCTCTGTCTGTCTTTTCCCCTTTCTTTATATGACGTGGTCTGTCTTTTCTTCTTCCTTTCTGTGACGTGGTCTGTCTTTCACCCTTTCTGTGACGTGGTCTGTCTGTCACCATTTCTGCGACGTGCTATGTCTGTCTTTTCCCCTATCTTTATATGACGTGGTCTGTCTTTTCTTCTTCCTTTCTGTGACGTGGTCTGTCTTTCACCCTTTCTGTGACGTGATCTGTCTGTCTTTTCCCCTTCTTTTATATGACGTGGTCTGTCTTGTCTCCTTCCTTTCTATGACGTGGTCTATTTGTCATTTCCCCCTTTCTTTCTGTGATGTCTTTTTGTGACATGGTCTGTCTTTCCCCTTTCCTTTCATTCTGTGACGTTGTCTGTCTTTCACCCTTTCTATGACGTGGTCTGTTTGTCTGTTCCCCTTTCATTCTGTGATGTGGTCTCTGTCTGTTCCCCTTTCTTCTTCTGTGACGTGGTCCGTTTCTTCCCCTTTCTCTCTGTGACGCCTTCTTGTGACGTGGTCTGTCTTTCCCCCTGTTTTCTGTGACGTGGTCTGTTTCTTCCCCTTTCTCTCTGTGACGCCTTCTTGTGACGTGGTCTGTCTTTTTCCCCTGTTTTTTTTTGTGACGTGGTCTGGTTGTCTCCTACACTTCCTTTCTGTGACGTGGTCTGATTGTCTTTTACATTTTCTCTCTATGACGTGGTCCGTTTGTCTTTTCCCCTTTCTTTCTGTGACGTGGTCTGTTTGTCTGTTCCCCTTTCTCTCTGTGACATAGTCTGTCTAGTAACGGGAACAGGCAGTAGAGAAGAGATGAGGAGGGAGGGAGAGAGAGAGAGAGAGAGAGAGAGAGAGAGAGAGAGAGAGAGAGAGAGAGAGAGAGACAAAACGAAACGAAATCCTATTAAATCAGGATAATGAGAAAAGCAATATACATGCTTTTTTTTCCCACCCAGCCCTGGGGCAGAAGGAAAGAAGTAATTCATAGCAAATCAAGACAAATATGTATACGCAGAGAGAGAGACAGACAGACAGACAGACAGACAGACGGACAGAGTTTTGGGATTCCCACCACCACCGTCCCATTCCATTCCCTTGTTCACGCCCTCCTCTCCCCCCCTGTCTCCCCCCCCCCCCCCCCCCCCCCCCCCCCCCCCCCCGATCGTAACAACTTCCACAACAATAAAAACAAAACAGTAAAACCTACTTTCACCCTCTGAGTGCTCTCTCTCTCTCTCTCTCTCTCTCTCTCTCTCTCTCTCTCTCTCGGTCACACGGGACCATCACATGACGTCCTTGTCTTGCGGTACCCCCCCCCCCCCCCTCCCTCCCCACCCGCCCGTCCACCAGTCCATCTGGCTGTCGTCCAAGCTGCTTGTCCTGTTATCGCAACTATGGCCTGGAGCCACTGATCCATTTTTCGCACTAGCCATTGTAGCCACCCAGCTGTTAATGACGAACTTGATCTTCACCTGTACAGTCTCTTCTGTCTCCTTTGTTTCCAGTTGGGTGGATGAGTGGGTGGGGGAGGGGTGGGGGTGGGTTCGTGATGAGTGTGGAAGGAGGGAAGGGGAACATGGAGGAGGAGGAGGCATGGAGCAGGAAGATCGAGGTTGTCAAAAGGTGGGGGTGGGCGTGGAGGATGGGGAAGGGGAGACGAAGGTTTGGGAGAGGGTTGGGGGGGAGGGGGGGGGGAGGGCAGGGGGGGAGGGGGAGAGCAACGGCCGCAGTCAGTGCTTGGGCCCGTGTCATTTGGAGGATTATCAGGTCGTCGTGGAAAGTCGGTCGGCGGAGGCCAGAAAGCTGCTGACCCACTGACCGTGCTGCAGAGGTGAAGGGGAGGTGAGGACCCGGTGCCATCTCGTCAACTGGTGATCGAGGACAGTGTGTGCCCAGGAAGCTGACCCACTGACCATGCTGCAGAGGTCAAGGGGAGGCGAGGACACGGTGCCATCCGGTCAACAGGCGATTGAGGACAGCCAGTGATGGTCAAGGGGAGGCGAGGACACGGTGCCATCTCACCAACGGGCGATCGAGGACAGCCAGTGCTGGTCAAGGGGAGGTGAGGACACGATGCCATCTCACCAACAGGCGATCGAGGACAGCCAGTGCTGGTCAAGGGGAGGTGAGGACACGGTGCCATCTCGCCAACAGGCGATCGAGGACAGCCAGTGCTGGCAGGAATCCTACTACTTCTGGTGCTGGGCTGTCCTGTCTTTTCACTATCCTTTTTTTGTACCCTGGTCCCTTCAGCTGCCATACCCCCCGCCCCCCCCCAACCTCCAACCCCTCTTCTTGGTCTTTAATTACCATTTTTTTTTAAACGTTTCCAACCTTCTTGTTCCCCTTTTCTTGTTCTGTTCACAGCATTTGTTTCTCTCTACCTTTTCTCTACCTTTCCACCTATCTTTTGTAATACATTTTGCTGCCTTTTTTTTTTTTTTTTTAACCCATTTCACTACCTTTCTCCTGTTGTCTCTCATCTTCCTTAGCTTCTTTTTTCTTAGCTGTTTTCTGCCTTTTTCCCTTCTGTGCTAGAAACTTCCCCTTTTCTGCAACTCTTTCACAGCCTTTTTTTTTTAATTAAAAAAAATCATTTTGTTTTTCTTCACAGTCGGCTTCTGTGTTACCTGGCTATGAGGACTACTTACAGGCCTTCGTTCCTGAAACTCGTTCACATTTTACTTCCTGATCGCAGTTTGTGACATGCCACTTGTTTGTTTTCATCTGGCGACTAAGGAGTGAAAACTGTGGGCTACGCACGAAACTGCATTGTCTGATTACCCATGCGGACTTTTTAAGTCTTTTTTTTTGTGGCATCTGAATGTTTTCGATTTGTTTTTGTGATTTTTTTTTTTTGGTTTGGTAACAAGGAGTTAAAAGTCATGGACAATGCTGACGCTTTGGTTTGGTAACAAGGAGTTAAAAGTCATGGACAATGCTGACGCTTTGGTTTGGTAGCAAGGAGTTAGAAGTCATGGACAATGCTGACGCTTTGGTTTGGTAGCAAGGAGTTAGAAGTCATGGACAATGCTGACGCTTGGTTTTGGTAGCAAGGAGTTAAAAGCCATGGACAATGCTGACGCTTTGGTTTGGTAGCAAGGAGTTAGAAGTCATGGACAATGCTGACGCTTTGGTTTGGTAGCAAGGAGTTAGAAGTCATGGACAATGCTGACGCTTTGGTTTGGTAGCAAGGAGTTAGAAGTCATGGACAATGCTGACGCTTTGGTTTTGGTAACAAGGAGTTAGAAGCCATGGACAATGCTGACGCTTTGGTTTGGTAGCAAGGAGTTAGAAGTCATGGACAATGCTGACGCTTTGGTTTGGTAGCAAGGAGTTTTCATGGACAATGCTGACGCTTTGGTTTGGTAGCAAGGAGTTAGAAGTCATGGACAATGCTGACGCGCTTTGGTTTTGGTAGCAAGGAGTTAGAAGTCATGGACAATGCCTTTCCCAGACATTTTATGCAGTGTCCAAACTTCCCGTGCCTTTCTCTGATATTTCAAAACTTTCCATCCTTTCCGATTTTTCCCATCTTTCCCATTCTTTCCTGTTCTTTCCCATTCTTTCCCATTTTCCCATCCTTTCCCATCCTTTTCCTACTACATCCAAATTGTCCATACCTCTCTCCATTCTTCCAGAAATTTCATCCTTTACTTACCTTCTCCAAGCTTTATCCTACCTTCCCTCCCCCCCCCCCCCCCCCCACCCTTTCTGCTGTATCCACATTTCTCATACCTTTCCCTTTCCTTTTCAACTTTCAGAACATTTCCCTGTATGTCTTACCTTTTTTTCTTTCCAGAAAATTTCCCTATCTTGTTTTCCAAAATTTCCCCATCTTTTACTACGTTTTCCAAAATTTCCCCATCTTTTACTTCGTTTTCCAAAATTTCCCCTTCTTTTACTACGTTTTCCAAAATTTCCCCATCTTTTACTACGTTTTCCAAAATTTCCCCTTCTTTTACTAGGTTTTCCAAAATTTTCCTGTCTTCCACTGCGTGTTCCAAAATGTCACTATCTTTCTCTACGTTTTCCGAACTTTCTCCCAATTTTAACAACGTTTTCTAAACAGTGTGTAACCCCCACCCCCACCCTCCCAAATGTCCTCCCCTTTACCTACCAAGGTGCTGAGGGATGACGTAGACCCACTGCGCGAGTGGTGTGCACGTGAGCCAGCTGGCGACGTTCCGTGCTGTCACGCAGGTTGAAAAAACCCGGGTCACGTTCCTTCGGCTCACGTGCTATGCCCAGCGCGCTTAATGCCACGACCTTCCGTCTCCAGATCTTCACGCTCGACTGAAGAAAAGGAAAGCGGGAATCACAGGGCACCCACATTCCAACAGGTGCTGACAAGTCTGGCATCTGGAGACTGCGCAAGGCCTTGACGGTTCAATCCTTGTTGTTGATTGACCAGCCGACCACGAGGGACGGCCGTGGAGGCCGTTGGGTATCACTGGAACTTAGCGGACGCCATTGTGTCTTCTTGTGTCTTGAACCCTGGCTCTCGCGCAGTATTGCAACGTGCTTATTGAGGCTTTCAGTTAGTTTGTTCTTCAGGGAAATGGGGGGAGAGAGGGAGCGGAGAGGGGGGTGGGTGGGGGGGGAGGAAGGTGGGGGAAAGGGAGGGGGTGGAGTGTGTGTGTGTGTTGGGGGGAAGGGTGGGGGGGATTTGTGCCAATAAGAAGTATTAGGTCGTATTATCTTGCGATGAAAAGATTAGACTCGGATGGAAAGACAGCGTTGTAAATAATACTACGTGTCGTTGGGTTTGAGAGAAGAGTGTAACATTATTGTGAGATTTGTATATGGACAAAACAGAAGCTTTGTTTATAAGGGCAAGAGAAGAAAATGATATAATGTGAGTTTTATTTGGAAAAAAAAAAAACCCAACCATCTATGATTTGTTTGTACAGTGTCGCAAAACGTGAG
>JADBJO010002593.1:270616-301075 GCA_016801955.1 Conus betulinus | reverse complement strand
GCAACTCGCAGAGGCACCCAACGACCTCCCAACCACCATAGGAGCCAGTATATGATAGGCGGATGGCAGGAAATCCCAAAGCGGTGGACTCGCTGACCCTAAACCTTTCCCAGTGAGAAGACTGGGCGCCTGATCTCCCCTGTTTCCTGCTTCCACGGGCAAACAACCAGCCGTGATTACCGCCCCTTAGCCGCTTGTGCTTTTCTACTCTTGGTTTATTTTTTCTTGAGACTTTCGTTGTTTAGCTTTTTTTCATGCATGATCTTTTCAATCAACGCCTAATCATCTGATAATCCACTGACAGCATTTCGGCCTACGCTTAGTGAGTTACAAAAAAAAAAAAAAAAAAAAAAAAAAAACAAAAAAAAAAAAAAAAAAAAAACAAAACCCACCTAACGCTAAAATTAAATTAAGGTCAGAATGGTCAAGAATGTGGTAGTTCTGATGTACGAAAACCACAACCAAGACACCACCACCCACACCCCCCCCCAAAAAAAAAAAAAAAGAAAAAAAAAAAAAAAAAAAAAAAAAAAAAAAAAAAAAAAAAAAAAAAAAAAAAAGGAATAAAAAACAATAAAAAAAAAAAAAAGGAAAAAATAAAAAAAAAAAAAATGGATAAAACAAGTGGGATGGATCCGACCACATATAAATCTACACACTAGTATGATTCCCTATCTTTTCTTGAGATACGTGAGCTGGGCACACGCTGCAAATATGAGAGAGAGAGAGAGCGAGGAGAAGAGAGAGACGAGAGAGATGGGAGAGCGAGCAGAGAGAGAAGAGAGAGAGCGGAGAGGAGGATGAGGAGGAGAGAGATGGGGGAGAGGGAGTGAGAGAGCAGAGAGAGGGGGAGAGGAGGGACCGAGGGGGGGAGGAGAGATTGATAGGGAGAGAGAGAGAGATCACTTGGCGTTCGAAAATATCATGGAACACAAACTTCTCAACATCTGGTTACAAAGCCAGTTAAGGCAAAGGGAAATCATCAAAGCCAGCAAAAAACAGCGCATCATGACAGGGACAGGAACCAATCGTCGCACTATCACGAACAGTGTGAAACGATCCTAGTGAGGGCAATGTATTCCAACATGGCTGCGACGGAAGAAGGTCTGGTCTGTTTATAAATACCTCTACTTGGTTGCACGAACTCCAGGAACAAGGACGGAGACTGGCGACAATATATAGCCCAAAAAACATTGTTATTTCTATACTACGAGTTATTTCCCCCCAAATTCATTCTGTATATATTAAACAAAAGGATAGATATTAGGAGAAGAAAGTACCTGTATAAAATGTGGAGAGCAAATACAGTGAATGGTCCTGGAAAAGAACATGGTGGTTCACAATGGAAAGTCAGTCCTGTCCCTCTCTTTTCATGTTTATATAAGTGTGTCTATGTGTGTTTATAATTTGGATTTCACAAAAAAAAAAAATCGCTACTTTCATGGCCTGTACTCTACGCTCGATATTTAGTCGATGTTCCGCTTTCGTTATACGGGAAAAAATGATTCGTTCGAATGCACATATGTTTGTGAGATTCGCCAGTATAATAATATGCTACCCACATAATGTGACATGTTTCACAGAAGAAAAAAAAAAAAACATAAAAAAAAAAAAAAAAAAAAACCATGCTCGAAAAAAAAACAAACCCTGCACTCGACGCAAGGATCAGCTATATTTTCTAACCTGAACACTATCAATTAGATCCGATACAATGCACAATGTATTCCATCTTTTTTTTTTTGCTGGTTTGTTCGTTTTCTCATGATTTATTGGTTTGGTTTCGTTGTTTTTCCTTCCTGTCTTTCTTCAGCACAAAACTAAGCAAACGCTGTGTGTGTGAGCGGTGAAAAAAGAGAATAGAATGAATTGAGGGAAGAAGGGGGAAAAAACGAAGATCAGCCCTTTCATTTAAAACGGGAAACGAAAGTGTTTGGACAGGGAAATCCCTTGCTGCTCCTGAACTCATCCCACCACCTCAGTTTTTTCGCTACTGGCAGCCATCATTCTGCTCTCAGCTCGGCTTTTTTCTTTTCCACAAGTCTCTCCTTAATTAAAAACCAGACGTCTGTATTCTGTTTTCTTCTCTAATCTTCGGCCATGTCATTGTATTCTAAGTTAACCTGTTTACTGTCTTTTCTCTTTTGCTGTCATGTGCGTTTGACGTTGTGAGCATCGTCAATAAGGAGATGGCCGGGACGAACATACCATCAGGCAAAGGTTCTTTTGAGCGCAATGGGTTAGCATGTGCCATTAAAGAGATGGACAACATACCATCAGGCGAGGCTGGCGAAGGTTTTAAAAAGGGAATGGGACACTCACGGGGACACACCCATCAGAACGCTATTATATGGAGCGGGAGAATGATTGATTACTACACCAAACAAATTGTCCAACCATTGTTTCATGGTTGAACTTTACTCTGTTTTACCCATCTATCATCTGTTCATATCTTTCCTCGTTGCCTATCTTTCATCTGTGCTTTCATCTGGTACCTATCGTTCCCTGTAATTTCCTCGGTTGTAATACTGTTACATATCAGTCCTGTGTTCGAATCTTTCCTATGTCTTTTCTTGTTTTCTATATTCCTATGGTTCCGATCTATCCCTCTATTTCTTTTTGTTTAGTCTTACTATTTATAAAGTTTCTATCTGCTCATCATGTTTAATATCTTTATCCGTTAGTTCTCGGTTCTTTCTATGTTTCCTAATCTATCTGTATCCCGGTCGTGCTCTGCTTCATTTCTTTGATTTATTTTCTCATGTTCCTGTCTTTAATATAAGCTTTCATTTTCTTTACTATGGTTCCTGGATTCATCTATGTTTAAAGATCTTTCCTCTGTCTTTTATCTGTTCCCTATCTTTCCCTGTTCTTTCCTCTGTTCTTTATGGTTCCTATCTTCTATGGTCATATTCCTCTGTTCTTCTTGGTTTCTATCTGCCCTGTCACTATCATTCATCTGTTTCCTTCCTGCCTCTATTCTTTGTCGTTTCCGATATTTCAACTGTTTCTATCTTTCCTAGTTTTCCTATCTTTCATCCTTTCTTTCTTCAGTCTTCCCTGTTTCCTATACTCTACTCTGTGTCCTGTATGTCTTTGGTCATTTATTGTTTAATCCATTCCTCGTTTCCTGTCTTTACTCTGTTTCATATCTTTCCTCCTTTCTTTCTTCGTTCTTCCTCTGTTTCCTACTCTCACTTGGTTTCCTGTCCGTTTTCTGTGCGTCATTAGTCGTGTCCAATTATCCTAGGGATACCTGTAACTATCTCCCTGCTGTCCTTCTTTACTATGTCGCCTATCCCATTCAATTGTTTACACCTATAATTCTCGCATGCCATTCTAAATTCGTCATTTGATTTCCATCTTTCCACTAAGCAGGAAAAATCCAACCATCTCCTTCAAGCCTTTCTATATTCCCTTCCTCCTGTGGAAATTAATGTAGCTATTTTCATTCCGAAACGGATGCCATGGGTATATCTCTTCTTTAGTTTCCTATATTTTGCTGTTCTCTTTTCTCTGTTTACTAATTCTTCTCTGTACTCACGATATCTTTCTATGTACTTTCCTCGCTTTCTTCCTTTCACATGGTTACTATTCTCCTCCTCTTGTTTCCTATCGTCTCAACCACCTTCTCTTGTTCGTTCATCTCTGATCAATATTCTCGGTTCCAACCTCTATAAATACCCCTGAACTATCCCGCCCTGACCACTCTTCTATCTTCTTCCACCCGCCCCCCATGTTCTTTCCTTTGTTTCCTATCTTCCATCGACTTTACTATCTGTCCTCTCGTCTCCACGTTTAACTTTTAAGTATCCTCGTATACTTGTTCACTAAACATGTTTTCCCTACCTTCTCATGGACTCTGTTTTCCAGACTGTACCTTAGTCTACGATAACAAAGGACAATCATGGCAGTTAAAAAGTTTAATGAATACTTCATAAGAAAGACGTACTTGCTTTTCGGATTCGATGTGCATGGAATTGTATTCGATGATTTTTATGAAGGACCCCCCCCCCCCAAGGCACAGAGTGTGTCCGCGTTTTTCGGTGAATATTACGAGTGTTAGACCCGACCACGGTTTTTGCGTTCTATACACCTCTTCCACCACTACTCCTATTTGCTTTTAAAAAGACACAACTGTCCTCTACCATTATCCCGTATCCAAAACACACAGTTCTATGCTAAAAAAAACAAATCTCATGTATTTGATTGTTAACCGCTGATCCTAGCTTTTATTTTCTGTCTGATATCACAGAATCCATGTCTTGTGTCCTACAGGTAAACTACCGTGTAAAGAACCTGAAGGTTTCAGGGTAAGAGGGACCGAAGGAAATCGGTTGCAGCCGGAGATGAAAAAGCGACGCCAACAGACCATGTGCTCGGGCCTCATGTTCTGAGCCCATCCATTCTCGTAAGTGGACATGTCCTACTCTCTGCTGTACTCGTGAATTGTCTTCTTCTTCTTATTCCTTCTTGTGCTTCTAAATACTGTTAAATGAGTCTATCAAGAAAAAATTTCCGACAATCGTTTAGTTTTGGTTTGCTTGCTTTGTATGTTTGTTTGTTTGTAGGTTGTTGTTTGTTTCGTTTCCTTTATTCTTGAAGCAATGAACACTGCCGGCCGATCATTCATTTTTACTCATTGTTGTTTATATCGCTATACATAGGCCTATACGTAAAATACCCACGGGTGTGTGTGCTGTGTGTTGTGTGCTTGGTGTGTGTGTGGTGCATGTGAGCTCGTGTGGTGTGGCCCACCCCCATGTTGTGCATGCAGTGCGGGCGTACGTGTTGCCTCGCACCGTGTCGCTGACACCCCCTCCCCTCTCTAAATAAATGTGCTCGTCGTGTGTTGTGCCCGGTGCGGAACGTGAGGTGACGGCAGAAGACAGTCCATGCAGGCGTGGTGGCGTGCGCCGCCGGGTGTGTAGCGTGAGTGCAGTGCTACCGGCGTGGTGTTAGCTGCCCCGTGTGGTATGGTGCGTCAGTCTCCAGGTTTCATGTTGCCTCCCGTTGCCATGTTCGTCCCTTGTGTTGTGTGTTGCGTGCCACGAGGACCGTGTTGTGCTGTGTGTGTGTGGGTGTGTGTGGGGTTGTAGTACAAACGTTATATTTTTGGTATTCAGGGCATCATACTCTGCAGGGTATCCCCATGTACTTCGGACTGCTGGGGGACCTACCACCCCGTCCGTGAAAGAAACAGAAAGACACCTAACCTTCTTGCAAAAAAATGAAATCAATCCTTCTCCAGGAGAAGGGACTTGATTCCTTTCTTTTCTTCTAGAGAGGAAACCCCCTACAGGGACAGACAAGGAAGCAGGACACGTATAGCGCATGACAAGACCCACGACACAGAATGCACCCACGCACCCCCCCCACCCCAGGAACATGAGCAACAGGGACTGCCCCGACGACCCACCCCGACCCCCGCACACAACATGGGAACCCCAGGGAACACCCGAGGACCGGCGCATCCTGAGACCAAACCTCCCCCATAGACCAAACCATATCGTGAAAACCTCTCTTCTTCCACCCATTAAGGTCCAGCTGATTTCCCATCGGTTAAAAGCTCCCCCCCAAAGAACAAGACCCCACAACCCACAAACCACTAAGAACTTGTCCCAGACGCACCCCGTTACTAGACTAAATCTTGTCCGGACACCCGCCGAGGACTCCCGTACAGTCACCCACCCCCCACGCCACGTAGGCAGTGCACACCCCCCGCAGACGCGAGAACCACCCCGCGTCAAACCACCCCATGTGCACCCAAACCAGAACCACCCCAAACCCCACCACCACCCCCCCCCACCACGTCACCTCTTAATCCCCTAAACCGAAAAGAACAGCCAAGCCAGACTTTCGTTATCAACCATGTGTTCCACGGCACCGTGTAAGCCTTGTAGGCCTGTGTGTGCATGTGCCGTAGATGCTGGCCGTGTGTGTGTGCGCCCGTGCGTGACGGCGTGTGTGTGTGTATGTGTTGTGTGTGTGTGTGTGTGTGTTTCACTGCCCAGCAAGCCCACACACTCCCAGAACACTATAAGCGTGGGTTCCGTAGTCAGGCACGTAAGTCGTTGCTAATTAAGTTCAATAGAGAGGCAAGTGAAAACGAAAAAACTCGAGTAGAGTAGAGCGAAAAGACCTGAGTCCCACACGGAATCCACAAGCATGAGTACCCAGGAACAGCAATAGTTGCTTGAATAACTTTCTCAGCCACTCGCATCTTTGCTGCTAAAGTCAAACATTGAGAAAAATAGGGAAGCACCAGACAACGAAAAACACCGCCTGGAGCGAACGACACAACACCCACGGTCGCAAGCACGTGAGCTGCAGTGTAATAAGTGAGTTAAGGCTGTGGACTGATACAGAGACGAGACACCCAACCATGAATAAAAGTTAGAGAATTCATCACGGAGTGCAAGAACCCAGCTCGACTGGTCGGGCTGTTTCGAGAAGAAGGCCTGGAGTGTTGACAGTTTGGAGAAAAAACTTGGGGCACAGTAAACAGACAGGGGGAAATTGTGAAGGCTAAAGACTTTAAAGTCAGCACGCTGAGAAGAAGCACAGCATCAATAGAGAACTACTTGGGTTAACTGAATTCCACACGAAATGCAAAAAAAAAGCATAGTGCTCAAGGCCTTTCTAAGCGACCATGAAAATACGAATGAGGGGGGAGGATTGAGTTCGAGACAGCTCGCTCTCTCTCTCTCTCTCTCTCTCTCGCCTCTCTCTCTCTCTCCTCTCTCTCTATATATCTATATATATATATCTATATATATATATATATATATATATATATATATATATATATATATGTGATTGCAATGTGTCTGAGGAAGCTCCAAAACAGGGCGAAAATTATGAAAAATAAAATGTTAAGAGTGCAGCTCAGTTCAAGGCTTGCGATTTCTTATATATATATATATATATATATATATAAACAAAGCTTGCTCTTATGTGTTAGATGTAGAAATAGGGGGGTGATAAACCTTCATATCTGCAGTGGTAGATAATTAAAAAGGCTGGTGTGCAATACCGTAGTATGTTTGTTGAGTTTTCAAAAAAAACAACCAAAGGTGCCACCTAAGAAGCAAAAGAAATCATGAAAGAGCAAAACAAGCTACATTTTCTTGTGAAAAGTAGAAAATATAAAAAGATACCTCTTAAGACACAAGTGCTGAGGGCCAGTTCTTGGAATGAATCACAAGGGACTAAATGGGCAGCTTGGTATTTGCAATGACTGCAAGAAATATTGAATTATAAACAAAGCTTGTTCTTATGTCTTAGATTGTAGAAATAGGGGGGTGATCAACTTTCATATCTGCAGTGGTAGATGATTCTGCCTAACTGACAGTATGTGCTTGAGTGGGAATGAGGAATAATAAATGCTTCTAAAAAATGAACCTTCAGCAAGCTTATAGTCTCCAAAGCGGGAGACAATCTCGAATGGGGAGGAAAGCTCACTAACATATAACTCCTGGTCAGATACCGGTATTTCGAAACCTGATTGTTTCTCCTCAGTGACCGCGGAAAGTGGTAATTTGACTCCTCTGCCTTTTCGGTTAAAAAAAATGCTATACCTGAAAAAGGCTGGTGTGCAATACCGTAGTACAAACAAACATACTACGGTATTGCACACCAGCCTTTTTCAGGTATAGTTTTTTTTTTTTTTTTTAACCGAAAAGGCAGAGGAGTCAAATTACCCCCCTCCCCCACCCCCCACCCCCACCCCACCCCAGTGAGCTGACAGGCAAGGGTTATGGCGGCAACAATAATACAACACTGGAAGAGTAGAGAGGGGGGCAAGGAGGAGAGAAAGCAGAGAGACCAGACGGAATGTGCATGAAAAACCGCACTGACCCAGCCATTCTCACGTTAATATCCAGACTCATCTCTGCAAGGCATCCCTGTCGGCTTACGTCTGTGGAGTCTGACGTGTTTCCGGTCTGTGCCTATATCCTATCTTTCGTTCGTCGTTGGTTTCCTTGGAAACAACATGGTGGTTTGGGATTTTCCATTCGAGGAGAAAAAGGTTGGTGGCAAACACAACCACACACAACTAACCATCACCCAAACGATAGCGAAAATACGTGTTTGCACGTTGGTCTTGTATGGGTCATATGTTAGCTTGTTCGAATGGGTGGTAAGAGACTTGCTTTTCATAACATTTTATTTTTGAATTGCTTACTCGTTTCTCCAGCACTCGTATGTCAATGATTCTAGTTCCAGTTGTCAAGGGGTTACTGTATGTAGAGTGACTCAAACAGTGCCCTGCGTCGAAAGAGCCATAACATTCACCAGCGCGGTTACAGATAAGAGATCATAAAGTGAAGAGATATCAACAGTGACGAAGAATGACACATGGGCACAGGACAAACGTGGGCAAAAGTGCTCCAGAAAAAAAAAAACAACACACACAAACACAAAAAAAAAAAAAAAAAAAAAAAAAAAAAAAAACCGAAACACCAGGCAACCTCTTTTTAAAATCTTGTTTCTTCTGTCTTACACCCTTTCCTTCATTTATTTTCTTTAGGGGACTTCATTTCTTAGTTTTTAGTCTTCTTTTCTTCATGTCTGTCTGTCTGACTTTCTTTCGCTCTATCTTTCTGTCTTTCGATTTCTTTGTGTTGTGGTCCTCATCTATGCGGCTACCTGTGGCGGTTCTTTTGCTTCTGGTTTCTCAACTATGTGCCCCTTATGTGCTCTCCTTCCTTGTCCCCCAACATTTCTCCCTTTCTCTATACCTCTCTCCCCCCTCCCCTTCTCCTTTTCTTCAGTGAACATCCTGGCAGGGAAACGATGTCAGTACAAAGGACGGGACAGGAGGAAATCCCCATTGGTCCCATGTGTGAAACTAATCTGTTCCATCGTCTTTGCGTCCTCATTGAAAAAAAAAAAAATCACAACTGCATTTGTTCTTTTTTTTCTATTTTTTAAAATTACCCTCCCTCCCTTCTCTCTCTCTTCTCTCTCTCCTCTCCTCTCTCTCTCTCTCTCTCTCGCTCTCTCTCTCTCTCTCTCTCTCTCTCCTTCATCTTTTTTTTTGTTTTTTCTTTCGTTTTCTTCTTACCTCTTTTGCTAGTTTCTTTCAAACTGTCAGTCCTTTCCTGTCTTTGATCTGTTATCTGTCTTACTTTATTTTCCATCTTCAAAAAACTATGTCTGCTGCCCGTTTCCGTCCACGTGCTTCATCCACTTCTTGTTTCATTTTTCTCCATCTTCTCTTGTGTTGGAGTGGACCTCGTCGAGTTAGTAGCCCTGGCAGGGCGCCTTGTGGTAGGATAAGCTAAAAAGAAAATGAACCGAAATTGTAGTATTTTGTTTCATTTCTTTCCTTCTATTTTTTTCTTTACTTTATTTTTCTTTTTTTTTTTATTCGCTATTTCTTCCAATTTTTTGTTTCATACACTGTATCGGTCTCTCATGCTTAATTTTTATCTACGTCTCTGCTAGTCATATTAGTTATTTCACTCTCTCTTTTCTTTTTTAAATAAACTATGTTTTGCTTCTTTTCTTTTTTTTTTTTTTCCTCCATTACAGAATTTAGGGAAGGAAAAAAAAAATGGACGGATGGGGTAGGAGGTGGGATGGAGGATCCTGCCCATCGCAGAAATTATGTAGGAAGAGAACGGGGGGGGGGGGGGGGGGGGGGGGGGGGGATGGGGGGTCCTAACAGACGGGTGATGTGGGAGGGAGGTTAATAGGAGGACAGGAACTCTTGAAAACCCACGTTGATGCCTGCGCTCTCACACGTGAATACTCAGACTTCTTTCCCGCGGGGCATAGCAATTGACTCAGCCTGTTAGTTCAGTCTGTTTCTTTACCTATGTTTCGCATTTGTATGCTTCTTGTGTGTGTGCGTGCGTAAGTGCGTGCGTGCGTGCGTGCGTGTGTGTGTGTGTGTGTGTGTGTGTGTGTGTGTGTGTGTGTGTGTGTGTGTGTGTGTGTGTACACAGCAGTCATGAATGCCGTCTTACATCCTTCGGCTTCTTTTTTTGATTCTTTTAACAATTTTTTTTTAACAAGGAACGATACTATTTCTGTAGGCAAAACAGACATACAGATTTCAGGACAAAACACAATGCATTTCGACCTTTTGGGTCTTCTACAGGCAGAAACATACAACATTTAGCACAGTGAAAGCCAAAGAACAGGAAACCACGTCTCTTTTGATGTTCAGCGAGAAATGGTTGTTGAATGAACACGAGGCCTTTGAGAAGGGGGGATCATAGGAGTTAAAAACAATAATAACGACAAAAATAGTAATCATGATAACAATAGCAGTGATAGTGATGGTGATGAAAAATATTATAGAACCAGGCACTTTCTTTCCGTAAACAAATTCTGCTTTAATTCTTTTACTGCATTTTCTCTTTCATTGGTGACATACGAGGATGCCGAAAGTCATGCTGAAGATTTCAATTTGAGCTGAGACTATGTAACAAAGTTGCTAACTATGTTTATTTCACTGTGCATCCTGGTGCCGCACCCAGGGACCAAGACATAGAGACATGTGCGATATTAGTTAGGAAAGGCTCCCATTTTCCCATTGGATTCCACAACACATGAACAGCTGGACAGAGGGATTAGCTGGAGGCCAAAAGACCCGCAAACACGTTTTCTCATGGGAGTCGTACTCAAGACCTCTCAGCCCGGAATGCGAGACATGAAACACTGACCCACATTAGTTCGTGCTTGAATTACTTCCCCTAACTTCTCCCCCTGCCCACCTCTCACATCCTTCTCTTTTAACACTCTTTCTATATTGTAGTAACATCCTCCCCCCCCCCCCCCCCCCCCCCCCCCCCCCCCCCCCCCCAAGCAATCTTCCCGTCGTTCACCCAACTCCACTCACAAGTTGTTGTTGTTGTTCCTGTTGTTTTTTTTCCCGCATATCCGATAGGGAATTTGTTTGTCAGTTTGTTTTTTACCCCCTGCTCCTGACTTTTTTGTATCCCTACTTTTGTAATGACGGGGTGGGGAGTGCTTCTTTTGTTTCTATCTTTTTTTTTTCTTTTTTTTTTTCCTTTTTTTATCCGTTTTCTTTTTCTTTCTTCTCCGAACAATTTGTTTTCTCTCGTCGCTTGTTTGCGTTCGTTTCCATTTTCGTGTGTTTTCAGCATTTTTCACATGCTTCCTATCCTCTCTTCTCAGCACTCTCTCCCATCTCCCTCCTCCCCTTCTCGTGTCTCTTTACCTTTTTTTTTTTTTACGAAATGACGGATACGGAACAAGGGAACAGCCCCAATTGCAGGCAGAACGGACGGGGAAGGTGGGAGGGGTAGAAAGACTGAGCGGAGGGAGGCAGGGAAACGGTGGACGGGAAATCTCCCAGAAGATCTGCAGTGATGCTGCTGTTTCTCACGTTGTTCTGATTCCTTTCTGCAGGACCTCCCTGAAGACCGCTGTTTGTGAATCGTGTCTTACCTGTCTGTGATTCCCTGGTCTGCCTTTTGCTGTTCATCTGCATTAGTGCCGTATGTTCCAGTTTGTTATTATTATTATTGTGTTGTTGTTGCTGCTGCTGCTGCTACTGCTGTTGCTGCTGCTGTTGTTGTTGTTGTGTTGTTTTCTCTAAGTCTCTTTAGCATTTGTTGTGACGGGGGGTGTCTTCTTTATTGTTTCTTCCCTCTATCGGAAAATTCTTTCTATGTGGCTCTGGCTTCCTCTGTCCCTCTGCCTGTGTTTCTGTCTCTCTATCTGTGTGCCTCTCTCTCTCTCTCTCTCTCTCTCTCTCTCTCTCTCTCTCTCTCTTCTCTCTCTCTCTCTCTCCTCTCCGCATGTGTGTGTGTGTGTGTGTGTGTGTGTGTGGTGTGTGTGTGTGTGTGTGTGAGCGTGCGCGCGCCCCCGCGCGCGCGTGTATATATATATATATATATATATATATATATATATATGTGTGTGTGTGTGTGTGTGTGTGTTGTGTGTGTGTGTGGTGTGTTGTGTGTGAGAGAGAGAGAGAGAGAGAGAGAGAGAGAGGAGAGAGAGAGAGAGAGAGAGAGAGAGATTTATTTCTTTTTTTTTTTTTTGACCAAAAGTTTCTCTTCTTCTTTCATTAAATTTTATTCTTTTTCCTTTTGCGCTGTCTTTCTTTCCCTTCCGGCTTTCTGTCTATATTCTTTTTTTTGTTCAGAACGCTGATTCCAGTTTATTACTCTCATTTTCCTTTTTTTATAACAATGAGATATTTCTTTTATACCTCCAACTTTGATTTTCCTTTTTCTCGATTCTTATACCATTTTTCCTTCATGTGCCAATCTTCTGTTTCGCTTTTGTTTCTTTCTTTCTTTCTTTTCTTTTCTACTTCACTTCTCTGCATCATTATTTATGATTGCTATCTGTGTGCATGTGTGGGTGGTGGGGGAAGGGGAAAGAGGGGTGTGCAACTGTCATTTTTTTTTTTCTCTGTCTTTCTTGGTACACGTGTCCCCATTTCATATTTTCATACCTTCCTTTTGAAAGTCTCTTTCCTTGTGTACACACAACACACACACACACACACACACACACACACACACACACACAACACACACACACACACACTCTTACAGACAGACAGACAGACAGAGACAAGAGAGAAGGAGAAGAAGAGAAAGAGAAGAAGAAGAAGAAGAAGAAGAAGAAGAAGGAAGAAGAAGAAGAAGAGGAAGAGAAGAAGAAGAAGAGGAGGAAGAAGAAGAAGAGGAAGAGAAGAAAGAAGAAGAAGAAGAAGAAGAAGAAGAAGAAGAAGAAGAAGAAGAAAGAAGAAGAGGAGGAAGAAGAAGAAGCACAAATACAAGAACAAGAACAAGAAGAACAAAAACAAGAAGACGACACAGAAGGAAACCGAGTTTTGGACAAAGGATGGGCGATGGTTGGATGTGTGTTGGCGTGTGTGTGGAGAAGGAGGGAGGCAATCGTTAGAGCCATACGATGGGCGTACTGCAGGAAATCCCCCGTGGTAGCTCCTACAGACCCCGCTATCCTTCCGTAAAAAAGACTGGGCCTGATCAGCCCGCCTCCTGCTTCCCTCTGTAAATATAGAGTGTGCTCCCTGACTCATACCTGCTCATATCTTCTTGCCTTATTTGGCGGGATTCCATTTTTTCTTCGTGGAGGCAGCATTCACAAAGGCGTTGAATTAAATTCAATGAAATGGATACATGCATTGACAGTTCAGATTAGACTTGATCGAAGCGTATGTCTACTAGTATAAGAAAGCAAAGCAAAGACACTCCTCCCCCCTAAAGAAAGGAAAAAGGAATGATAAATACTGGCACATACGTATTCTTGCCACTAGTGTGATACCCATCCTATTCTATAGATGTGAGAGCTAGACGCACGCTGCAAATCTCGAGCTAAAAATCTCGGTGTTCGAAGATAGATTAAAATAATTTTCCTGATCTCGTGCTAAGTATATAAGGCAAATGACAATCTCAAGCAGCAACTCAAACATGTACACTGGAGACAGGAATCTCACTTCATAGTTACTAACCGCAGTAAGCCAGCCTAAAACAGGCATGTCTCGTCCTAAATGACTTGTCTGTACATCTGCATATGACTCAGAGAGATGAGCCTGGAGATCCACACTACCGTCATGGCACACCTACAATTTACTGTCTTAACATCACAGTGAATCAAAGAAAAGTCCACTTATGGCCCGGGGAGAGAATGTGCTTACCTGGTAATTCACACACTCACCCATCTTATATAGTATGTTCAGGTGTGCATATGCTCGTGTTGCAAAACCGTTGATTTTCTTATCTGAATTCTGTAGACAAACATTTGTTACATTTTGGTTTTCATTTCAGAAAACATGGCTGTTTACTTCATGTATACTGAATGTTCGTAGCAATAAATGACCATTAAATACCACTTTGAAAAGAGCCATTAGCTGTGTTTTCAAAACTTGAACACTAGAAGCCCTTTTATGTACTAAAGCCGCCCACCCCCACTCCCCAACCCCCTTTACCTTCTGGTTTTTTTTTTTTGTTACTTTGTTTGCTTGTTTGTTTATTTTTTTGTTGCCTTCCTTCCTATATCTCCCATGCACAAATAACGCGTTGGCGACAGAAGAGAATAAAGAAATGAAGACAAAACGAAAGGTCAGCAGTTCCTTAAGCAGGAAGCAGACTCGCCGGGCAGGCAAATCCCTGCTGCAGCCCAGCTCCATCCCGCTCCTCAATGTTCGCTAATGGCAGTCATTTTGCTCTCGGCTATAGTCCGTTCTCAGTTAGCCAGCCAGTCTGCTCACTTCTTCGGTGTCCTCATCATCAGCATTGAGAACTGGTCAACCTGAACTTTTTTTCCCTGTGAAGCAAAATCCAGAGAGAGAGGAGAGAGAGAGAGAGAGAGAGGAGGAGAGAGAGAGAGAGAGAGAGAGGAGATGAGGGGGGGGGGGGTTAGTTTTTTTTTTTTTTTTTTTTTTTTTTTTTTTTTTTTTTTTTTTTTTTTTTTTCCCTGGTTAGTCACCGCCCCAAGGACAGAGAGACCCACCCGAAAAAGGAGAGAGGACACCGCCAAGGACATAGACTTCTATACAAAGTAACAGGACAAGACACAATGCATTTCGACCTCTTGGGTCTTCTTCAGGCGAAAACAAATAACATTTAGGACAGTGAAAACGGAGAACGAGAAAACACACTATGTTTCTGGTGTTCCTGTGATTTTGGATATATGCAGTCGTGTAATCAAGGGCGCGGGGGGGGGGAGGGGGGTGTGTTGTGTGTGTGTGTGGAGATGACCAATACAACTTCAGGCAAGGTTTATTCAAGGAAACAAGTGTGTGATTTTAAACAAAAGTCAGCCAGCCTACCTACTGAAATCTCCCAGATGTCTTTGTGGTCTTTGAAATAAACTGTTCTCTCCATGTATAGTCGCTTTTTCGTTTCCTGTCTTTGCCTCCCTTCCTTGCGCTCAACTCTGAAGCAATCTGAAGCGATCAAAGCTAAGTGCATTTTCGTTATTTTATTTGTTTTGTTTCACCTGAAGAAGGCCTCTAAGCGGTCGAAACGCGTTGTGTTTTGTCTTGTGACTCGTTTGTCCACGTTTCTCTGGGCGGTTCGCTGACATTTATTTAAGATTGGTTTAGATTCCGCCTGCAGTCGTTCACTTTGCAACTAGCACACTGACAGGTTATACTAATGGACACTGACAGGTTATACTAATGGACAACTGACAGGTCATACTAATGGACATTGATAGGTCACACTAATGGACATTGATAGGTCTACTAATGGACACTGACAGGTCAAACTAATGGACACTGATGGTCATACTAATGGACACTGACAGGTCAAACTAATGGACACTGATAGGTCATACTAATGCACACTGACAGGTCACACTAATGCACACTGACAGGTCACATTCATGAGACCTATGCATGGCGTGGAACAGGATTTACAACAACGTCGTAAACCACTCTTTATGGTTGATCACTCCCTTGTCTATTTCTTTTGAAAAGTTATTAATCAACGAACATTTCTTTTGGTTTTCCTTATTTTCCCGCTTTATTCTTTATATTGATGATGAAAACATTACGAGGACACTTCTACGGAAGGAATTTCAAAGAAGAGCTGCGCAGTGCAACTGTCTCTGATGATTTATAAACTGAACGTTATTAGTCAGATTTCTCTAAAAAGTCTCTTTTAAAATAGACACACAAACCGATCGTTTTTCTTTTGCTTTTTTGTGTTCTGTCTTCTATTTAAAACGTGCTACAGTATCAGATTTCCAAATCAAATGATTAAAAAAAAAATCGCCCATTTTCATTGTGTCTATTGACACTGATTCCCAGCCATTTTTTTTTTACATTCCCAGTTTCCCATCTTCTCTTCTCTTCAGTTAAGGTATGCCATAAACAACGTGTATATTAAAAAAAATCTTCTTTTGCCACAGAAACGCTGATTTGCATGCCTTTTGCGTCTCCAGCTTTCCATGATATATCTTGCCCTCGTGTTAAGACACGCTGTAAACAACCTGACTTGATTCAGGGGAAGAGGACGCAGGAAATTCGTTCCAGCCGGAGATGAAATAGGAGAACAGACCATCTCGGCGCTCTGCTCTGAGCCATCCATTCTCGTTAACTGGACATGTCCCTGATCTCTGCTGTCTCTTGTATCGCCTTCCGGGCAGAGCTCCAACCATGCGAGTTTTAGCTGTTATGGTTTATTGTTGATCGTCGTCGTCGTCGTTCGTCGTCGTCGTCGTTGTTGTTGTGTTGTTGTGGTTGTTGTCGTTGTCGTCGTCGTCGTCGTCGTCGTTGTTGTTGTTGCCGTTGCCGTTGTGTTGTTGTTGTTGTTGTTCTTCTTCTTTCTTTTCTTTTTCTTCTTTTCTTCTCTTTCCTTCTTCTCTTCTTCTTCTCTTCTCCCCTACTCTCTCCCTTTTTCTCCTCCTCCTCTACCTTCTCCTCCTCCTCTATCTCCTCCTCCTTCATGTTCTTTTCCTTGCTTCTCCATCACTTTCTCTCGGTAGTTTTTACGTCGAAATATACGAGTCCCCAGTAGAATAATTCCGGGTCAGCTGTCTCCTTTTGTATTTCTATTTGCATTTTTTCTTATAAGGAAGTTATGACAATTTTTTTTAGAACGACGTAATGTCCACTGAAAAAAAAAAAAAAAATGCTGGTTTCATTCATTCATCACAGTTCTTCTTTGCTTTGTGTGTACATAGATGCGAGCGCAAGTGCACGTGCGCGCGCGCGCGCGTGTGTTGTATGTGTGTGTGTGTGTGTGTGGTGTGTGTGTTGTGGTGTGTGTGTGTGTGTGTGTGTGTGTGTGGGTGTGTGTGTGTGTGTGCGAGCGCGCGCGCGCGCAAGTTTTTTGTGTGTATTGACGTTAGTGTCTGAGTGTGTAAATAATAGGCTTGAAACGAAGTCACAATGACCCAAACTTGGTTAGACATATTGAACAGATGTTCCTTAACAGATCACAACACACCTAAAAACCCACTGCGGTACAAGGTGGAGCGCAGCTGCACGTGCGGAAACCACGTAAAACCGGTAAAACGGGTGCCTGTGGAGCATATGAGTTTGAAAAAAAAAAGGCGAAATGCTCGTGGTCAATCATGATGCACGTGCATGGCACCTCGTTCATGAACACAGATCAGACGCCGTTGGCCACAAATCTGTAACAGAACGGTCGTCTACGCCAGCCCAAAAAGCATGGCACAAAGGCAAAGACTGGACCCTGCCCGATCGTGGACGTGCCTTAGCGTTGATGATTGACGAAGGATTTCTGGCCGCGAGGTGGCTAGGCGTCTGAACGTGTCCCATTCCACCATCCAACGTCTTGTAGAGAGGTTTTCAGGCCACTGGCAGCGTGCAGGATCGGCCACGATCAGGCCGTCCTCGGTGTACCGACAGACATGCTGACCGATTCCTCCTGCTGTCTGCCCCTACGCAATCGGACTGTCACCTCATCCACCTTAAGGCGTGAGCTCCTGCTGCAGGCTGCAAATGTCAATGTCAGTAGAAGGACAGTTTGTAACCGTTTGCACGAGTTCGGGCTGTCATCCCGGAGACCAGCAGTCCGAGTACCACTTACTCCAGCTCACCGCAGAGCACGGGCAGACTGGTGTCGTCATCACGTTCGCTGGACGAGGCAGCAATGGTCTCGAGTGCTGTTCACAGATGAGTCCCCCGCTTCACCTTGGCATTCAATGACGGCAGGACCCGAGTGTGGCGAAGGCCAGGAGAACGTTTTGCTGACGCCACAGTTCGTGAGGTGGATCGTTACGGAGGGGGTTCTGTGATGGGTCTGGGGTGGCTTCAGTCGTCAAGACAGAACTCCCCTGTACGTCATTCAAGGCATGCTGACAGGGGTGCGGTACCCGTGACGAGATTGTGAGGCCCCTGATCCAGCCCGCCCTTCAGGCCATGGGTAACTGCTGTTGTTTTCCAAGACGACAACGCCCCCGTCCCACACCGAGCCCGTGTCGTGGACGATCATCTGCAGCAAGAGGGGATCATCCGGATGCAGTGGGCCATCTCGCTCACCCCGATCTGGCTCCAATTGAGCACCTCTGGGATGTCCTTGGACGGCGGGTAGCCCACAACCCACCCCCCCCCCGCCTGTTGACGTGGCCCAGCTCACTCTCTTTCTGCAGCAGCAGGAGGCAGGCCATACCGCGGGACACTCTTCGGACCCTGGTGGACTCCATGCGTCGACGTTGTGCCGCTTGCCTGGCGGCAAACGGTGGCTACTACACTCGGTACTGAATGGTGCAGTTTTCAGTTGTGGCTTATGTGACGATCCTGAGGAAGGGGGGTGATTGGACATTACAGCCCGCTGTCCGCGTTTGATTTGTTGATTTCGTGCAATGGTCCAATGAATTTGTTCTTGAATAAAATTTGGAAGATTTTGCGTCACATGCAGCCTCCTCGGTTCTCACACGGAGAATGACCCCTGTACTGGCCATCATGACGAACATACACGCCAGACATACACAAGTAAAGTTGGCGTGTCGGGGTCGGACAACTTCGATTTTTTAAGGTTCAAGTTGCCAGCTTCTGTGTTGATGTTGCCGTGCGTGGAGCGGATAAGAGAAGGAAGAATGGGATGAGGTTTAAAGGGAAATATGGGTCAAAGATTGTACAGATGGGATTTGTACAAAATGGCAGTGTGTAAAAACCCCTAATCACAAAATCCCTTCTGTCCTCCCCAGCCGCAGTGTCATGCACTTGCATGGGCCAGTGGGACTTCAGTGCAGCTGTCCAAGCACTTGTCCATCTTGATACTGCCCATTTCAATGTTCCCTTCTGATTAAAGTCTATGGCTAGCGAAGGGAGGAGACAGTGGAGGAGGGAAAGAGACATCGATTAGCGCAGTGCACTCTAGAAAAAAAGGACAAGGAATCAACACAGTTTATCGTGCCACCTAATTCCCCAGGTTGTCAAGAACAATATTCCATTCTGACCTAATATCTTTGATAGTCTGTCTGTATGTTGTTTAGATTTCTAGTCTGTTTCGGTATCATAGTGCATTATTTACCCCTCGTCTCCAACACCCAATCCCTCAATCCGACCCCAAACCCAACAATTCCACCACCCCCTTTTTTTTTTTTTTTTTTAGAAAAAAGGGAATTAATCAAACTTGTAGCTCTGCCCCAGAGTATAAGTGTGTTTCTCGTGATGTGTCAGTTTGCTTTAAGTGATTAAATTATTGTCGGGGCTGGTGTAAAATGACTGGGATTTATTTTTACACTAATGTTCTTGTGCTTTAGTGCATGAAGAACATAGAAAAGTGTTCTGTTTGTACTTGAAAAGATTTTGCAACGACAAAAAAAAAGGAGATTTGCTTTCAGTTTGGTTCCGCATTTTGAGGGGAAAAATCATTAGATTAAACTAGATTATCTTTGTGTTATCAATACCGATAGTCGTCACTGTCTCCATTTCTTTCCTTATCTTGATTCTCACATCGTACTCGGCTGTTGTAGATTATCATCACCAGCGATCAAATCATGCGTAGTATTTTGGGCTATCCGGAATACATGACAACTTTTTCATATCTGACAGAAATTGACAAAAGGAATCAGGAGCAATACGGGGACTAGGCAGCATCATGTTAAAAATCTACAAATTGGAATAACACCTAATTTTTAGCATCTTTCCCCAGTTTCAATTGAATTTCCTTGATCTAATATCTAAACTGCATTTCATTTTTTTCTCATCATAAAAAACTCCCTCCCCCTCCCTTAATTCAACATGTCTTTTTACTGTACGTAAGTTAGGCAGATCAAAGTGTTGTGCAATGCATTTCATTGTGATTACTCTTCGTTTATTTTCGTTATCTGTTTTTCCAAAATAAACTTCACCTTGCCACGGCATTAGCAAACATACACAGCGACTGACACAGCTGGGGCAATATATAAGTATAATATATATTCCTATGTGTATATATATATGTATATCTATATATAGTATATTTGTGTGTGTAATTGTGTGTTGTTTTTATAACATATATATATATAATATATATATATATATTATATATTTATATATCTGTTCTACGTCAGATTCATAATCGTGCACACGAACACTGAGAACACACCTTTCGTTTGCTTTTTTTTTGTGTATTTTATCTCTATTGAGACGGGTGCATTGACTGCCTCATGTGTTCTATGTATTTTACACTATAGATTTCCTCCTGTCATAATATTGCGAGTAGACGTGAGTGTAGTAGTTTTCTAGTTTACATGGACAGACTGGGACACCATTAATACCGGTGTTGTCTACTTGGTGTTTCTCATCCAACGGTTGTGGGCTCCTCTTCTAATACAGAAGTATGTATGCCATCCTTCTAATCCTCGATTACCTTTGGTGGACACGTCAGCAAGTGTTTCCATTTGGCAAGGAAAACACCATATGGAAACTAAAATGTCACGTTAAAAGTGGTGGTACGATCAGCTTGAGATGGAGGTTTTGCGGTTCAAGTACACCTATTTGTATGACATTTCGTACCTGGATGGCGCCTACTCACACCTAGTGTACTGTGGACTCGTAGTCTAGAAATTAGAATACTTAGTGCTTCAATCCACTCTATGAATGGTCTATAGAGGTTGTCGCAAATATCATGACCAACAGCCCAAGTGTTCGGACTGAGGACGTTCGCTGGGGACTGTCTCTGGACGACATAGTGCTTCATCAAGAGAAGAGAAGAACTAAAACCCACGCTGCTTCAGAAAGGGCAATCATGCCATTCAGAGACGGCGTGAGGATAGGAGGTATCTTTCCGTGTTGCAGTCAGAAGATACACCTACAATGAAAAAGGTTGAAAGGACCCAGCAGCAGATGCAGTGTCCTCATTCTGGTGGGTTGTCTTTGGCAACTTGAGTTGGATGGTCGGAATATGAACTTGCGTGTGGCTGTTGCAATGGGGCAATAGGGGTGTAAAAGGATTGTCTGCATCATTATATGGGGACACAGAACACGAGATAGGAACAAAAAAGGATATTTTAAAGAGAGGAAAAGAGGAAGAACAAAGCAGCTGAGAAGGAAAAAAATATAAATCAATAAGGACAAAACAGAAGAGAAGAAAGAGAAAGGACGAGAACTATTAGTGCATTTGATACTAGCACTCTGATTTTAACATAATTTATGGTCATTACAAGTAGGGGTTTTGTTCCACTTACTCCGAAATGGAGAGGTACAGTGAAAAAAAGTTAATGGTTGGATTGCACGAAAAACAGCTTCCACCTCAGTTCCAAACCTATACGTATCTCCTCAAACTAACCCCCCCCCCCCCCCCCCGAAACTGAACCTCTAATGTCACTGTATCCTATTGAAAAAAAACTAATAATTTAAACTGGTAATGCTTTAGCGATGGTTATCTATTGATAAGGTTAGAATTAAAATAGCGTTTTGCAGAATGTTTACTGTACCATTGGGACTCATTTAAGTATCTCCATGAAACGAGCGCAACCTCCTGTTTGCAAGATAAAAATCAATGGGATGCCTTACGAGAATTGCGACTGTCTTTGGCGTTTTTCCTGACAGAATGAAAGAGAAGGAGGACGGGAAAGGGACAGACGTGTTGAAAAGCACAAGGACAAAGGGAGGCGGGGGGGTGGAGAGTGAATGGGAGGGGGGGGGGGGGGGGGGTAGACGGGCAGGGAAGGGAATTCCCTTGGGACATCCTTGCCAGTCTTTACAATATGGACCACAGGGCTCACCCTGCCCTTGTTGCAGCTTTTATCTCTCCAGGCCCAGCCTTGACCGTTGTCACAGACCCCGCGTCCTCCTCGTGAGCAGTCGATTAACCGCGCATAGGTCGTAATTTTTACGAATGGGGAAGTCCATGCTTTTAGTTAGTGTTCTGTGGTGCATGCCATTACGATCTCCCAGCAACAAGCACGTTCTGGGAATCCAAGACCGTTCTTTCTGGAACCAGGTCTTTCTGGCACGGCACACCCTGTAGATTAAGTTAATACAGAAGCAGTTCTAAACGGAAACTCACAGCAGCGGAGTCTACACTGATCCGCAAGTATCAGCCCATAGGCACGGCGGCAGAGGTTGAATGACTCTCTCTGGTACTTTACATCTTTGCTATTAAGTCCAACGTGGAACAGCTAGCCGCCAGTGGGCCCCCCCGACCCCCGTGAAGTTTAGCGTCGTGGACTAACGGTGGACTGGGAGAATCGTGAGTTCCATTCCCCGATCAGAGCCATGTGGGATTTTTCTGCCCCGACTGCTCCTACCCAGGTCGAGTTTGCTACTGGATCGTAGTCAGGGAAAACTAGAACCACACAGTTGAGTTTTATCCACGTAATGGACAGGATGTCACGTCTCTGAGAGTATCTGCGTCAAATTTGCTGAGCAACACTGCAGGTGTCTGTACCTCTAGGTGCCTGGTTGACCGTGCGGCGAGATATGTGAAAAGCCCACCAGCGTAGAGTAAGCCCCCACCGTCATGTAGTCTCAAACCGCAAATGGAAACGAATATCATTCATCTTCATCATGCTGCATTTTCATTGATCAGCATAAAAAAGAACGTTCTCAAGTTCTGTCGCCTCCCCCCTGCTGTCCCCCTGGTCATGGTGACCTCAGTTTCGATGTTTACTTCACGTCTGTGTTCATATGGCCTTGGTTTGCTCCGCCGTCGGGGTCACCGCTATCGGCGAATTCACGGAGGCTTGCTTGTCGTTGGGGACGGTCGTGGTGGCACCCTCCAGGGGGGGAAGCTCTCTCGGCGCTGGGCTCCGTGACTAAGCAATAATTGTCGTCAGGAGGGGGGCTCAGTAGGTATTGTCCTGCGCATGTAAGATCAGAACAGGTAGCACTGACACCACTAAAATTGACTCAGCAGCAATGTAGTAGGTACGTTGCACACTTGATCACTTGATATTGACTGCTCCCCTGTGGGATTGCCGGTGTCGGTCGGCTGCGGCGGGCCTGGCCAGGTGTGTGGCCGGGGGTGCTGGACGGGGAGTCGAAATGAGCAGTGTCTTGGCAGAGTCCAACTGCGATGGTCACTGTTGGGGGGCTAGCAGAAAAAAAATCTCAACATGGAGGAGGAACGGGCAAACACAAGACAATGAAACCACCGAGGACGCAAATGAGCTCCACTCGTCAGCATGGAGTATTGGAAATGTGGAGCTGTGTTTGAAACAGTGACTGCAGTCTGGCAGAAAAAAGCGGCAGCAGCAAAACAACAACGAAACATATTAGTGTGAAATATGGACCCGTCAAGGATATGGAAGAAAGAAATAAAATAACCGCGATTGATGTCATACGAAGTGTGTTATTCCACAATCTGTCAAGGCTTGAAGATAGCTTCTTCCAGCATCACGGGATTAGTGATAATTATGAACTTACCCACAGAGTATATATTACTTATCCCCTCTTGGCACACACACACACACACACACACACACACACACACACACCACACACACACACAAAACACACACACACACACGCCACACACACACACACACACACACACACAGCAGCACACACATACGCACACACATGCACAGCGCGCTCAACTCATGCACCCCACGCACGCACACGCACGCATGCACACACAGAGACAGACACACACACAACACACACACACACACATACACACACAACACAATCACACACACACACCCACACACACACACGCACGCACGCACGCACGCACGCCACGCACGCTTCCACACACAGACAATCACACACACACACACACACACACTACATCACACATCACACATCACACACACACATCCAGCACACACACACACACCCCGATACGCCTGCTCGCGCGTTTTTTAGCATGCAGGCGCGCATGGCCCATACACCACATTCCAAGTCTCTCTCCTCTTCTCTTACTCTCTCTCCTCTCTCTCTCTCTCTCCTCTCTCTTCGGCTCTCTCTCTCTCTCTCTATAAGTGGGGAGCGGAAACTCAGTACACACTACAGGACAGGGCATATCTCACTGTAGATTTCCACCCATGAAACTTAATCTGTCTCATTATTCTGCTTCCTTTTTTTTCACCTAGAATTGCTTTTGAGTCCATTTCTTCCAGCATTTGTCTTTTCTTTGCCTTCTTTTAGTTTGTTTTGTTTTGAATCCTTCCTCTAACTGTCGCTTTCTTTCTGCTTTTCGTCACGCATCTTGTAGTAAATGTCTTCTCATGTTTAATTACTCCTCTTTCTTGCTCCAATCGCCTAATCTTCATGCTGTGGACGAGGTTGGCAGCCTCTGTGATGTGAGGACTCCTGGTAGATTTTGGCATAAATCAATCATGAATTACTCTGATAGCATTTTCTACTTTGTGGCGCATCATGTCTTTTTCTTAGTTCTTCGCCCATTCTTCTTTCTTTCTGGTCTTTCTTCTTTCTTTCTTGTCTTCTGTTCTCTTGAATTTCTAGCTTCTTTTCTATTCGGGTCTTTCGCTTGACTTGGCTCATTCGCTTACTCTTTCTTTCTTTGTTTCTTCGTTCCTCATATAAACTATTTTTCTTTCTAGTTTACTTTCTGTTCCACCGTCTCTTTTCGTTTCGTTCTCTGCACTTCATTCAAGTTTAATCTGTTTTGTCCGGGTTTTTTATTTTTTTCCTTCATTTCATCAGAGAAACTGGATGAGGGAAGGGAGGGTTGGGGGCAGGGTTTTGTTTGGGTTGGGTTTTGGGCGATTCGGGGGACAGGTTGCGGAGGAGAGAGGGTGGAGAGGAATTCATGAGGGGAATTCACAAGGACAGGCTTTTGGAGGAGGACCCGACGGTTTTTGGTGAGGAGGGGTGAGGGTGAGAAAGGGAATCATGAAGACTTCACAAGGGGAGTATTGGAGCTCACCATTACCATATCTGTAGTTGGTTTATATATATATATATCTAATATATATATATAATATATATATAATATATATTATATATATATATATATATATATATATATATATATATTTGTCACTGACGAAGGAAGAAGTACGCCGAAAATTTCTTGCCTAGTTTTGTGTCGTTCATTAAAACCGCGTTAGTTCACACTTTGTTTTGTGTTGTGCTCTCTTCTGCTTTTTCATCTGGTTCGGGTAACGCTGCAGTTTGTTTCATTTTGCCTTTAATAGCATCATATCATTATCGGCAGTCCACATAGAGCATTTGTGTTTATATTGGGGGCAACTTCTCACGGATTAATCTAATAATACGTGTATTGGGATAATCGCACTGAGTTCGGAATCTACCCACGCCCCATGCCCACCCCCTACCCCAAAGAAAGACTATATTAAAAAGGAAAAAAAGAATGTGATTTCTGTAGTAAAAAATACAGTAGTAACGCACCCTTTACTCCTACCTGATGTGTGAATGCATGCCATCGGATTATGACTGTTATTGGAGTGCCTACGTTGGAACCTGGCCAGTTTGCCCCCTTTGTCTGCACTATCATCACCTGGTCACTATGAGGGAGACAGACACTTTGACACTTTGATATTTTATTGGTTCATTAGCCAAAAGGTCTTATGACAAGGGGGGTAACAGGGTAATAACTACACATTCCTCCTTTTCATTGCCGCAAACGAAAGTAACCCTAGTTATTCGCAATGACTTCAATCAAATCAAAAAACAAGCAAAAACATGTAGAAAAAAGTAGGAAACCCCAAAGAGTCATCGGATGATCTAGTAAACACCAAGACTCCGTTATCATTACAATCAACAACAACAACAACAAAAACAACACATATAGCAAAAAGGGGGAAAATGTAATATTACATATTAATTCGACCATTGACTCAGTCAGGCGATGACTATATCACTGAACTCCTCTACCTGTTGAATCGCTATTTTCCGGGATAAGGTACTGTTTTCAATCCACTATTATTGCAAATGCTTCTGTCTGAGTTTCCATTGCTTCTGCAATGAATTTAGCAACTGATTTGATCCATACCATCGTCATGCAGATGATAACAAAGAAGAAGCAACATCTTGCCTTTCAAAAAACATCCAAAAGTGGAAACAATGAACATTATCACGCACACTTCATTGTAGCCAATACATTGAAATAAAAGGTTTTTCGTTGTCAGTGGTGAAATCCACATACAGGCATGGGATTTTGTGGATGTTCCAGACTCGAACCATCTTTTATTTAGCATTGAAACCTAAAGTTCGTAACCTAAATCTTGCGTAATTATTCTATGCTATTATTTATCAGTGATAACATGAAGAAACTTTTCTGCATGCAGAATATATTCTTTAAAAAAAGAGAACCAGCGATATTTTCTTGCTTTCCATATTTGAATGCCAGTTCTGTTTAAAAGAAAGAGAGAGCCTATCTATTAAATTCTCTAATAAAATGCTGTTCGTGGACCCACTCCTTGGGTCATCTTCACTATGCCAAAACCCTGTTCTGAGAACACTTTCTTTACATTATAGACCAGTTATTTTGCCTCTTTCCATTTGTAAAAAGCATCAGTCATAAAGCTGTGTTGGTGCACAAACGTGACTGTGGAAGCTTCAATATTTTCAACCAATAACTTAACACCATTCCACAAAAGATCTGTATGGAAAGAGGGTACTGCCCATCTCTCCGTATAAAATTCGTGTGGTTCGAGGAATGGATTGGCACCCTGAAGAAAAGGCCTTTCTAGCATAACGTGTGTACTTTTTCAATCTGTGAATTTTTCTTCTAACCCCGAATTTCAGCTTCATAGGTAAGTAAAGGTTCTATCTGTGACATCACACAGATTTTACAAAAATACCCCCGCCAATCCCACCTACCCCCCAACCTCTCCACGCCCCCTTTCTAGATCTCAGAATTGCAGTCACGCGTTTTCGTACTCCTGCCATAAAGATTATCCAGCGTAAACCCCCTGAACGGCAATTGTGTTAAAACATTCATACTAATATTTATGACGTTGGACTACTCATTGAAACTCTTGTTTTCCATAAAACCAGTCTTTCGTTTGAAGAAGATGAGGTCCCGCCTTTTCTGAAGACTGAATGTTGTCTTATCTAAGTTAAATTCTTAAAAACATAAGCGGAGCTGCTTATTCTTTAAGCCATTTATTGTTTTTGTAAACTACATCTGTTCCAGATAAAGGAAATATATGAAGAAAGAGGAGAAGAGAGAGAGAGAAGGGCCAAGGGAATAGAGAGAGAGAATGAGATGAGGAGAGAGAGCTACCCCCCCGGACGGCGAGCGCCCCGGAGAGGCCCCGATGCCACCCGGGTGAGGTTGACGAGCCGGTACTTCCCCGAGCTGCCCGAAGAGATGCGAGACACGGGAGAGGGAGCAGGAGCCCCCCCCGTGAGCGAGCCCCCCTTCCCGGAGTCCCTTTCCAGACCCCCCGCCCGGCCCCGGGAGGAGCGAGCAGGGCGAGGGAGGCGAGGCGAGCAGGAGTGAGGGAGCCCCCGACCCGAGAGGATGAGGGGCCGGAGAGGAGGAGCCCAGGGAGCCCCCGGGCGAGGGAGAGGGGAGCGAGAGAGGAGCCCGACTAGGGCGGACCGCAGGCTGAGACCTTCTTATCGCATCATCTGCGCAGCCCAGAGGAGACCGAGACCCCCGCCCCAGAGAGAGGGGGAAATGTGCGCGCCGGGAGAGCGTGAGAGGAGGCGCCTGGGGAGAGGGAGGGCAGATGGAGGAGAGAGGAGGGAGACGATCGAGACGACAACCGAAAGAGAGGTGATCGCCCCCGAGAAGAGAGAGAGAGAGCCGAACGAGACGGACCCGGAGAGAGGGTGAGGAGGGATGACCCCGGGGCACGACCCGCGACGAGCAGAGCCCCGCGGGAGCCCCGAGGGGGAGGAGAGACGCCCCGGACACGAGCGGGCGGGGGGGAGAGGGATGGGCCCCACGGAGTAGAGGTGAGGGAGCCGAGAGGAAGACGACGGAGAGGTTTTGAGAGAGGACCCAACCCGCAAGGAGAGAGAAGAGAGGGAGCACCAAGGGCGGAGAGGGAGGAGGAGAGGAGAGAGAGAGGAGAGTGGAGAGAGGGGAGGAGAGAGACGGTGAGGACAGAGAGACGAGAGAGGAAGGAGACGAGTTGTTTGGACCGGAGAGATCAGAGGAGAGAGAGGGCCCAGAGGGATGGCCCGAGAGTTGGGAGGTGAGGAGGCTCCCCCCCCCCCCGAGGCTTCCAGGGCCCCCGGAGCCCCGAGTCCCGCTCCGAGTAGAGCACCGCCCCTCCCCCCGCCTCCCGGATCTCGCGTCCCTAGACGACCCGACCCCCCGCCCACCCCCCCAGCTGCCCCCCCCCGCCCAGAAGGAGACCCCGAGGGCCACCCGATGAGTCCCACCCTCCGAGGTACGACATGCGATCCCACGACGTACGAGCCCCTTCCTCTTCCCCGACCCCCCGAGCCCGAAGAGGACGGACCGAGGAACCCCCCTGACCTCCTCCCACCCCGTCGGAGTGAGGAGAAGAAGGGAGATGGCGAGAGGTGGAGAGGGCCAGAGGAGAGAGAAGAGAGGGAGGATGAGGAGGAGAGTGGGGGAGAGGAGGAGAGAGAGGATGAGGAGGAGAGAGAGAGAGGAGGGAAAAGAAACGAAATTGGCTTTTTTATCCCTTACTTAGGCCATAGCCTTATGAGGGGAGTGTGGCATAGTCAAAACAACTCAAGAAGAACACAGAACCACAAACTGTAATTCAAATCAGGACCCATAAACAACCATACAAAATGAACGTGCTAAGAACACAATACGTCTATAATTTGACCGCCCCCCCCCGGATAATGAACAAGGGATACAGCCGGCAGTGGCGAAACCGCCCCTAAGTGGTTAGCGGTCGGCGGAACCCGGATGGGAGGTGTGCGTTGAATCCCATAAGATAGTTCCCATGTGGGTTTTCTGCCCCAACGACCGGAGCCTACCCAGAGCTGAGGTTGGGGTTTTGCAGCGGGCGCTCAGTTTGGGAGACTGGGACCAACACAGTCGAGTTTTCATCCACTTAATGGTATGCGTTTCTGAGGAGTGTTGCTCAAATTTCCTGAGACCAACACTGCAGGTGCATGTACTCTCTTGGGCCTGGTTGACGCCGGGGATATATTATTAGAAAGGAAGCGTAGGATTAGAGTACAGCCCGTACATGTAGTATCAGGACCGAAATGGAAATCCGTTCGTTTTAGCATCATCATAAATCATCCTCATTCTCATCGATCAGCTACTTTACAAAATAAAAAAAAAAAACAAAATCTCCAAGATTCTGTGGCCGCCTTCATGCCACCTGCTCTCATTGGTGACCTCAGGTTCGGATGGTTGTTCCTCTCCAAGGTCTGTGGCCTTGGTGTTGGTTCCGCGAGGGGGTCACCGGTCGTTACTTCGAGCGAGGGTCCATGGGGCTGTCGTTGGACGGACGTGGTGACGCCATCCGGGCGGGAGAGCTCACTCACGCCGGCCTCCGCGACTCCTAAGCAATTATTGTCGTCAGTAGGGGGGCTTAGTAGGTGGCATTGTGTTTGTCCTGCGTATGTAGATCAGAACAGGCGCCACTGAACAACACCGAAGTGACTCGGCAGCAGTGCAGTGTCTCCTACGGTGGGTTGCCCTCTTGACCGACTTGACATGACTACTCCCTGTGGATTGCCGTGCCGACGGCTGCGGCGGGGCCGACCGTGGGCTGTGGCTGTGACGGGGTGTCGATGAACTTTGTAGCTTTCGTGGGCGGCCTTAGATTGCCGAGGAGGGGAGGGTGGTGCAGAGGTTGGGACCTAGCAAGAAAAAATAAAACAAAGAACAAGAAATAAAGAAAGAAAACGGGCCTAACAGGTGCACCTATATTTTCATGGGGATCGATAGCCACATCAGCATACACAAGCGGAAAGAGACAGGGTCTTGATTACAATTTTGTTTTTTGCGGAATAAACTTTTTTCCTGAATGCTCTGAATAGGTGGGATCACACTAAAACAAAATGAGATGAGAGAGAGTCGACGAGAGACAGGAGGGAGAGAGAGGAGAGCTTTTTTGGAGAGAGAGAGAGAAGACGGAGAGAGGCTGAAGAGAGAGGAGAGGGAGAGAGAGAATGCATGCCACTAAGTACGGTAAACAATATCTTCCCCGGCGTGGGGAATTTCGCTGAAGGTGCGCGCTAGCTGGAACGGACGTCACGTGCCATGCGTGCGGCTGTGGGAAGAATGAGTGGCAACATCTGCAAAAGGGTGTGCATTGCTGTCAGTTTACAGTCAGCTCTTTGGCGTAGGGTGCCCACACACGTTCTTCTCATAGAACTCGTGCCCACGTCCTTCCAGACCGGAATGTGCGACTAGAGCCATGAGGTACAGTTGCTGGTATTTCAATTATCCCCCCTTCCCCTCCCTCCGCCCACTTTCTCTTTTAGCTTTGTTTCTCTTTGTGTTGTTATCCCCCCTGCCCCTCCCTTTACCACACAAATACCCCCCCCCCTCCTCCATACCAACCTACCCTCACTATTTCCCGCATTCCCCCATCGAGTTTGTGTCCCTTTTGTTTCCTATTGTCAATTATTTGTCTCCCCTATATATCACTCGTTTTTTTTGTTTGTTCTTTTTTTTTTTTTTTTTCCTTTCTTTCTTTTTTGATTGGGGT